>JACTOM010000939.1:2080911-2091895 GCA_015832385.1 Elymnias hypermnestra
CTTAGATGGTTTGGGCATGTAGAGAGAATGAATGAAAGGAGACTGACAAAAAGGATTTATGAGTCAAGAGTGAATGCGAAAGTTGGAAGGGGAAGACCAAGGCGAACGTTCCTGGACCAAATCCAGGACATTTTAAATAACGGCCAGGTCAAGAGTACTCTAAACCGACGAACTTGTATGAAAGGTTTAAGGAAATATGCAAATATTTTGGCAAGTGGAAGGATGCTGTCTCTGCCTACCCCTATGGGAATGAGGCGTGATGCTATGTATGTATGTATGTTCTAATAAATTAGTTAAGAACTTAATTATAAGTCCATAAACTTATTAGCTAAGTAAATACCACCATTGCACTAGCAGACTACCTAAGATACCACCGATCGGCCTCCTCAACCATAGGTGAGAGGGTTTATAGACCATAGATCCACCCACTGCCCACTGCGTGTCAACAGGTATAGTACACAAGTGTATGCGTTAACACCAGGCTATCTCTACACTTTCATAAGAACAATATTACGGCAATCCGACATAAACGGAAAGAGTTCAGGCTCAGAACCGACGGCTTAACGTGCTCTCCGATGTACAGGAGTGCAAATTACCTTATAACTTGAATACTTCGAGTGAATACCGAGAATTTTTCTAATAGAAAACTCGACACGAGACTCGAAACCTCATGTCTGTAGCCGAACAAGGTGACGAGACCAATGAGGTATTATAGGAACTCAAAAATATATTTCGTAAATTATTAACTAGCACAGAGTTGAAATTCATAATAAATTTCCTACATTAATAAATTCCGAGGAGGTAATAACTTATTCTTCGGAATCAGATAATTACAATATTTCAATATGAAAGAATAATAGCTCGCCAGCAATTAGGTGGCATTAACCTGACGCTAATGCAGGTATTCAGTAGTCAGACAATAAATTAAGGAAAAATTGTACGCCCACTATCTGCGAGCGGTTTGCCTTCCGATTGGAACTTTATTGCAAAGAGAACGCAATTACACCGTAACGTAACATTTGTAACGTTACTCAGCCGCGTTTTAAAGTTATCTTTTGGATATTAAATTAAGAGTGGTGTTGCGTCATGTAACGCCAAACTTTAAGATAGAGAGAAAGGTCCGTTTTGTATTTATACGCTCATATCTCAAATTTTAAAACTTACCTCAAGGGTTTTCATTGTTATTCACATCATATAATCAAAAACACAAATAATCACTAATAAACACTCACAATTTATAAAATACCACAAAAAAACTTCACAATCTTCGACGCGACACGTACCGTTAGTAACGGTCACTTTGTAACTGATTTTTTTTTCTACGCATAATTTGTTACGACAGTTACCGGGAAGCGAAATAGATAATACACGTTATAACTTAAAAAGAAAGAGATGCTTATATTTCTGATTGACCGAATTGAGACAGAACTATTGTATCGTCATGACTGCCTCATTGGTCTAGTGGTTAGCATGTTCGACTACAGATATGAGGTCCTGGGTTCGAGTCCTGGGTCGGGCCAATTCAAAAATCAATATTTAGTTTTCTATTAAGATATTCTTAATATTTGCCCGAAGTTCGGAAAAATTTGACATTGATAGTGTTGGAGATGGAGAGTGCACTTGTGTACTATGCCTGCCAACTGCAGTGAAGCAGCGTGGTGGATCTATGCTCTAAAAACCCTCGCTCCTCAGAGTGAGGAGACCTCTGCCCAGCAGTGGGACGTTAACGGGCTACTACTTACCTTATTGTATCATATACACGGCAATCTAAGGGCTAAGAATAATTCTTTTTTGGCTGGTTATTATATTAATGGTCTTGTTGGTATTCCGACACGGGAACAGGCCGCATTCCACAAACATATAGCAACTGCTGCAACGATTTATTACATGATATATTTTGCAATACATATATATACCTTCAAACTAATACACACTCGCATTAATGTATATTATAAACTAGTTGACCCTACAAACTTCGTACCAACTCAGAATTAATAAATAAAAAAGCTCAACTATAGTAAAAACATGGTTAAAATTTTACCGGAACGAAAAGATTTCGTTATCAAAAATAAAACGAAAGAACGAGACCGAGAACGCCCAAAGTCGGCAAAGTTTTTTTTTTGCTGACAGATTAGCGTTTAACTGTGATCTCACCTGATGCTAAGTGATGATACAGTCTAAGATGGAAGCGCGCTAATCTGTTAAGAGGTGATATACCCCTTACGGTTTCTACACAGCATCGTACCGGAACACAAATCTCTTTGTTTGGCGGTACGTTTTTGCTGGTAGGGTGGTAACTAGCCACGGCCGAAGCCTCCCACCAGTCCAGACTCAGACAAATTAGAAAATACAATTTCCTAAATTCGTCCTACCGGGGATCGAACCCGGGACCTCCGCTAGCAAAGCGAATACTCACACCATTGCGCCAACGAGGCCGTCCAAAGTCCAAAACAATAAATGCGTTCGCATAAAATACACATGTCAGAAGCGAAACTTCTTTGGCAAATTAGTTTTTTAAGTCTTGTTTATATTTATACAAATCTAAAACTTTAGATTTCTGGTACTTAGAGGAAAGGGAAGATATTTAATTGTCATTAAAATATTAATACGAATAATTTATTGAAAATTCAAATGATGGATTTTAAATAAATATGCCACGTGTTTTTTGTCAATATTAGGAATTATTTATTAAATTCATATCTTTATCTAAAATTTTATGAAAAATAGTATATTAAATTATTAAATGACGAGTGGCAAATTAAAATGCCACGTGTTATTTGTAAATATTAAAACTACCTAACCTTCAAACGAATTAGCATAAAAAATTGAACATCTTCGTGACGTTATTCAAGCTTTTCATCCTTAAAAATTTTACCCTCATGCGCCTAAAGAAGTTTCGCTTCAAAAAAAGGACTACCTCTACAAGCCCAAAGCGAAAACTGCTCTTTTGAATAATTAGGAGCAAGAAGATCGAAAAGAACAGATAGAACATGTAGGTCTATGTCTTATCGGAATAAGAAGAAGAAAAGCTCTTAAAATTCTTAATATTTTTAACTTGAGTAAATCCGTACTTAATGTCCGTCTAAATAACGAGAAATAAAAGGATATACTCGATAAAGGACTGCCTCATTGGTCTAGTGGTTAGCATGTTCGACTACAGACATGAGGTCCTGGGTTCGAGTCCCGGGTCGGGCCAGTTCGGAATCGATATTGAGTTTTCTATTAAGATTTTCTCAATATTTGCCCGAAGTTGGGAAGTTGGCGGTGTGATCCACCCCCGTGCCTCGGAGAGCACGTTAAGCCGTCGGTCCTGCGCCTGATCTCTCTCCGGTCGTGTCGGATTCCCGTCACATCGGACTATGAGAGTGAAGGAATAGAGAGTGCACTTGTGTACTATGCCTGCCAATCCGCAGTGGAGCAGCGTGGTGGGTCTATGCTCTAAAAACCCTCTCTCATATGAGCGAGGAGGCCTGAGAGCCCAGCAGTGGGACGTTAATGGGCTGCTACTTACTTACTTACTTTAAAAGGATATAGGTAGAAACAATTCATGTGTTTTATAATTTAAACTTTAAATACATCGAAAAGACATTTTAAAATTATTTATTCTTGTTAGTTGAGAACATAACTGCAACAAGAAGAAACTTCAAGATGCAATGGATTTATACAATAGTAGCTTCGGAGTTACCAAACTTCTTCGAGTAAATTTTGTTCAATGTACTGTAAATACGATGCTATCTCATAATAAAAGATGTCTCTTTACATCAATACATTCGTATTATATTAAATATTAAGTCTGTTAGATTATTGTTTTTAAAATATTGCAGCAAATCTTCCTTTTATTACTCAATATCACTGCTGAATTTATGTTTTAATATTGGATTACCTTTTGCATTGCTTATTTATCCTAAATTCTATAAAACCATACATCCAACTGATTTTAAATTTACAAAATTAACTCTTTAGGTGACCTAGGAAGAGGTAATTGATTATTGGAAAAAGGACTGCAAATTTTGTCTCTGTCAGACAGTCTGGCAGAGCAAAGTTTGGAAATTATATTTCCTAATTTTTCTAAGTCTGGTGGGAGGCTTCGATCGTGGCTAGTTACAAAGGGTAATGCAGAGACCATTATATAATACCAACATTGTAAACTAATTATTTTATTTGATGGTACACCCTTCCTGTTAGCATGTTAACTGAAGTCATTCGGAAGTTATACAGAAGAAGAATATATATGTCGGAGTGCAAGAGTCTGTGGAACGCTGGCGCCACCTGTGTATCGGCGTGGGGGTAGAGTCAATAAGTGGCAGTCTGGCCCGTCTCTCGGCAGTTCTCGAGTAGCGGTCGGCCGGAGTGGACGACTTTTGAAACTATCGCGTTCCTAGCTATCCGAGTTAATTAACAAAGTGTTTGATAGCACCAACATTACCCACGAACGCCAACAGATTAAGAAATTAAATAATGGATCCAATTAATAACGATGTCGGCGGAGAACCCTGCACCCCTGTGCTTTATGCTTCTCCGTTCTCTCTTATTCTCCGACGTATATATATATATATCGGAGTGCAAGAGTCTGTGCAACGCTGGCGCCATCTATGCATCGGCGTAGGGCAGAGTCAATAAGTAGCAGCCCGGCGCGCGTCTCTCGGTAGTTCTTGGGTGATGGCTCGCCGGTGCGGTCAACTTTTGAAAGTGTCGCGTTCCTAACTATTATTATTGAGTTCGTGTAAATTGATAAAGTGGTTGATTGCACCAACATTACCCATCAACGCCCACAGCCGTCGTCGTCGTCGCTTCAACCGATGGACGTCCACTGATGGACATAGGTCTCACGTAATGACCTCCACAAGGCCCGATCTTGCGCGGCCTGGCTCCAGCGGCTACTGGCGACCCTCTTTATATCATCGGTCCACCTTGTGGGGGGTTTGCCTACGCCCACTATGTCCAAATGGATATTATGGATGCCATTAATGAAAATGTTGGCGGAGAACCCTGCGCCCCAATGCTTCCTTCGCTCTTATTCTCCGACATATATATACCATTGGTACTTTAATTTTTGTTCACGATAAAATTTATAGTTTATTGCTGTGCGGTGTGATGAGTTTTAAATTCCAGCAAGAAACCGACGTCCCCGATTAATAATGATCGATATATTTTAATATTCATAGGCTAGATCCCGAGATACGCTTAACCACATTAAATGTTAATTCGCCTTTTAAAATGGAAAGGGAATTAATGGCTCGGCAAATCCGACGCCATTGTTTTGTTTCTTTTTTTCCCTCTCTCCCTTTCATGTAATGGTGTTAATGTATTCATATCCAGAGGCTATTTTGCTAAATATATTTGGGTTAACAGAAATAAATTAAATTGTTAATTGGAATTTATATAACGTGGTATTTTTAGTTGCCAATATTAGGTAACTAAAAATAGAATTGACATAACAAATTTATGCTAATGAAATTAAATACAATAAATACGTTACAGATCGGTTATTTTGCCACCCCCATATCACCAATCTTTTATATGGTGATTGAGCACAACATTAACACTCCAAAGTTCCCAGACTCTGCTACCACAGCTTCACACATAATTCACCTTTCAAATATTGCAATGCAGCAACAAACAAGGTCATTGCCATTTGGTCACAGACAGTTATATATTCTGTCATAAAACGCACCCTTACTGTAAGCCGTTGAGGAGTTCCATTGATCTTCATATTTAACTACCACTAGCACTTGACCATACCGAAGTTAAATTAGGCAACTCAAATATCTGGATAGCCTATAGAACATTCTGCTGAGAATCGTTGATTTGCTCCTAAGAATTGAAGAGTTCCGTCACTTTGTCATGGATTCCATCATCAGAACTTAACCAAACTATCACAAAACAACCCTTAAATTATATCCTTTCTAGTAAAAAAAGAATCATCGAAATCGGTTGACGTGATCTTGAGTTATTCGACCTTTTGAGGCGCATATATTTATGCAAATTTAAGACTTATCCGGTTTTCTCTTGGATGCCATCATCAGAAAATGGGACCCTATGACGAACACCACCTTTTATATAAAAAAATTTATCAAGATCGGTCCATCCAGTCGGAAGATATGAGGTAACAAACATAAAAAAAATACAGGCGATTTGATAACCTCCTCCTTTTTTTGAAGTCGGTTAATGAGTTAACAATGTAAGTTGTAACCAGCCCATTAATGTCCCACTGCTCACTAGTAGGGAAATGCTTTTACACAAGTCGTATTGAGCCAATCCTCATCTGGGATTGTGGATCTTGCTGGCTTTAGCAGGATGCCCACTAAAACCCAGCGGATTTCTCCACATACTGGAAGCCAGATTTTTTATTTCTTGTATAAAAACAAATTTGTAAATTAAAGTTGTGTATTTCGTTTTACATACTTCTGGACACATCTATTGGCCCACCTTGCATTTTCAGCTTCGTTTGGTCCTAGCTACAATTTTATATTAGGTCGAGCAAAAAGTTTTTATGCAGTTTTGAACCTGGCACATTCATAATTTCATTCAATAGTCTTTTTTTGAATTTCGAACACAGAATTTAAAGAAACAAAAGACAATTTGGAGCCTGTTCGTTGTTAACAAACAATCGAATACTAATAAAAACTTTATTTTATTGGTTTACTCGGATTTAATTCTTGAAAGTGTGATTTTTCTCATTGGTTATGGCAAAATAACTGTCCTGTTTCATATAAGGTTGCGGGTTCGATCCCGGCTGTGGCGATATCAATGTAAATTTCACTTTGTAACGTTGTTTTATTTAAACGGTGCGGTCTCATTTGAGTAACAAGTTGTACCCACATTCAGGCAAATTTGTTAGTGTACTTCGTATTCTTATATTTGGAGTCGGTGTCAGCCAAGGTACCTACACGTATAGGTATAGGTTGTAACTATATATACAAGCTATAGGTGTGAACGGCGCCGGAACTGCCAAGTGAAGAATACGAACAACTCTGCAAAAGAATACGCAATTATTTTTTACTTTTTTTCACATTCAGCTCTGGTATTCCGGATAAATCCAACTCAAAGGTTCAAGAAACGGCGTTCTGTCAACGAAAAAACGGCCTCGCTGACGCAGTGGTGCGAGTATTGTCTGAGTCTGGACTGGTGGGAGGCTTCGGCCGTGGCTAGTTACCACCCTACCAGCAAAAACGTACCGCCAAACAAAGAGATTTGTGTTCCGGTACGATGCTGTGTAGAAACCGTAAGGGGTATATCGNACTCAAAAGTGCCACGAGTTAAGTAAAATGAAACATATATTTCGGATAAATAAGCGAAATTGTCGCAAAGATCACGTAGCAACTTATACGTTCACTCATAACATGCAAATTCAAGTGCTTTAAGTAAAAAAATGCTCGTCTTAATGAAATATTCAGGAGGCTGTGAGCCAGCGAGGTTATATCAAAAGTTTTGTACGCGCACCAAGAAGCTCCGAAAATAATAGGAGGTTCTATACAAGTTATTGTATTTTAACATAGCAATTAATTTCGTCGGTTTAGAGCACACTTAACTTGGCTCTTTTTTGTGTCCTGGATTTGGTCCAGAAACATTCACCTTGGTATACCCCTTCCAACTTTCCCATTCACCCTTGACTCTTAAATCCTTTTCGTCAGTCTTTCATTCATTCTCTCTACGTGCCCAAACTATCTAAGCATACCTGTCTCAATTTTAGTCACTACATCTTCTTTTACTCGTATACCACAACGATCTCTTATCACACTATTTCTTACTTTGTCACTCAGTTTCAATCCATTCATACTTCTCAACGCTTTCATCTCTACCGCATTTACTTTTGTGATTCTTCTGCCATACCCAACTTTCACTACCATACATAAGCGTTGGCACCAACATTCCTCTATGCACAGCCAGACTGGCTCTTTGAGACATAACGGCGTGCCTTTATGAATAGTCAGATGGTGTCACCCTTGACTCTCAAATCCTTTTTGTCTGTATCCTTTTATTAATGCTCACTACATGCCCAAAACATCTAAGCATTCCAGTCTCAATTATAGTCACTACATCTTCTTTTATACTACAACGTTCTTTTCTATCAATACTAGCAGGTCTAATGAGGAGACTCAAGATTCTTGTTGAACCGGTGTTACAGACAAACGTTCACTCGTCAGTAATTATAAGAAAAACAATAGAAAAGGCGTGCCTTTATGAATAGTCAGATGGTGCCATCCTTCATTCTTAAATCCTTTTTGTCAGTTTCCTTTCATTAATGCTCTCTACGTTTTTATCAATGTAAGCAGGTCTAATGAGGAGACTCAAGGTTCTTGCTGAACCGGTGTTACAGACAAACGTTCACTCGTCAGTAATTATAAAAAAAACAATAGAAAAGGATTTTTTAGAGCAATATTTTCTAACATCGCCGTCCCACGAAAAGTTGTCTGAACTCCCGCCATAGCTCAAGAGTGTCGCCAACTCCGACTGTTATCAGTTGTCATACAGTCGGACGGAGTTTAACTAAGTTTTTCTACTAGTTCATTCTCAACTTCTAACAGTTAAGGATAATGCTCTTATAGGAGCGTATATTAGCAAAGATTCGACATTATCTGATCTGCTACATTTTGAGGGAAATGTAGCAGAACAAATTCAGATTTCATTCTTTATCCAACTCATATATGCAAGAATAGAATCACAACGTTATAAATATTAGCCTTTTTTTATTTCGTACTAATTTCATATAGGATAAATATGTTTATTAACGTTTTATAAAGATTTACTAATAAATTTCTTGTCAATTTTTTATTAGATTCTTATTAGAAAGAAAAGTGGAAGGGAGGGGAAAAGGAAAATATGTTAGGTTATTGTCATTAAAATATTAAGTGTTGAAAATTAATACAAATAATTTATTGAAATCTCAAATGATGTATTTAATATAAAAACGCCACGTACTTTGTGTCAATACAACAAATTATTAATTAAATTTTGTTTTTGGAATTAATTTATTTCATATATTATGAAAAATAGTTTATCAAATGACGAATGGCAAATTAAAATGCCATATGTTATTAGTAAATATTAAGACTAACTGAACTTCAAACGTTTTAGCATAAAATACGCTGCACGTCTTCATGACGCTAATCATGTGTTTCATCTGTAAAAATTTTACTCTCATGCGTCTAAAGAAGTTTCACTTCAATAATATAATTTGTAAATAGAGACACGCCCATAGAGGGCTTACTTGTTGAATAGCGAACGTTTGCCAGTCACATTTGTCACTGATAGGTTATATTTCACGGCAAAATTGTTCCGAAGTCCGAAGCAACAAAAACAATAAGTGGAAACATTATTTTTATTATAGTTAATAGTTGTGCTGTACTATTACTATTAGTTCAGAAGCAAACTAATTAATCCAAATTTACCGATGAATTTAATTAAATAGCTAACCGGTTAAATTTAATGAACGGTTAACTGATTCACCGTTAAAATTTTTAAGCGGTACAAAAATAACTAGAACTTTCACAATGGTGTGATGAAAATTGATAGCATTTATTTATACTGTAAAAAAAATTTACAATCTTTAATTTACAATTCTAGTGGAAATTATTTAAAATTATAAAAAAAATATGTACATAAAATAACGAATATAATGCAGTTAATCAATTATTATATGAAATTTATTTAAAGCAATTAATCACAATTACAAAAAATTATAGAAGTTTTTTATAAAAGTTTTTCAGAAAATTTAAATGATTTTTCTAACCGGTTAATTTGGATTAATTAGTCGGCTTCTAAACTTATTAACCTGGTTAAACTTTAAGGCTTTATGCTACATCTGGTCAGTTGTTACATACGGATGCGAGGCATGGACCCTGAAAGAGGATAACATAAGTCACCTTGAGGCGTTTGAGGTCTTGTGTTACCGCCTCTTGTTTCCTATCAGTTGGACGTAAAAAACTTCGTAACGAAACCGTACTCCAGCCCGTCGGTATGACCTGGAAACTTATGCATACCATCAAGAGGCGGAAAGTTGAGTATCGCGGCCGCGTAGGCACGGTACGGGTTTCTCCAACTTATTATGATGGGCAAGGTTGATGGCAAAATGCGAGCTGGGAGCAGAAAGAAGTCTTGGCTGCGAAACATACGCGCTGTTCTGTTTTGCAAAAGATAGAAATAAACTCAAAAAATTAGCGGCCAACCTTCAAGAGAAATGAAGAGGCACTTTAAGAAGAAGAAACATTATGGCTGGCTTAAACGTCCAAATTATACAGCACTAGTTAATAGTAAACTAGCATAGTTTCGAACAGTATTGGACCAAGAAGAGCTAGTCTAGATCCCTTTTTCTAAAGCACTAATTTAGCACAAACGTTAGTTTCAATTTTTATATATACATTATGGAATTATCAATAAAATTATTGCTTTAATGGAATCTAGTAAAATTATAGTCTCATTAAATTTGATGAACAACATAAGTGCTTTGGAATAAATCAGAGGTGTTAAAATTCGCCCGACGGCGCCACGGTGACAGAATTATACGCAGATTGACGGCTTGAGCCGTAATGGCTCTCCAATATGGCTAACATCTCCGTAAATTGCCTCCCAATGACGATCAATATTCAACAGGTTTATGATATTACGCACCACGAATAGACAAGCGTATTATAAGTGATAACATAATGACAAAGCATTTGAGAATATCATGTTTTCCATGCGGTAGAGATGAGAGCGTTGAGAAGCATGAGTGGATTGTGTGACAGAGTAAGAAATAGTATGATAAGAGAACGTTGTGGTATAAAAGAAGACGTAATGACTAAAATTGAGAAAGGTATGCTTAGATGGTTTGGGCATGTAGAGAGAATGAATGAAAGGAGACTGACAAAAAGGATTTATGAGTCAAGAGTGAATGCGAAAGTTGGAAGGGGAAGACCAAGGCGAACGTTCCTGGACCAAATCCAGGACATTTTAAATAAGGGCCAGGTCAAGAGTACTCTAAACCGACGAACTTGTATGAAAG
>JACTOM010000939.1:2092503-2318653 GCA_015832385.1 Elymnias hypermnestra
CTGTGTCCCGCCTGGATAAGTGTCACAGCTTGGGCGGCGACTTATCCATTGATTATTAATAGAACCTTACCTTAATGGTAAGATTGTTGCAAAACCAATGTTTGTTGCAAAACCGATGAGAAAAATCACACTTTCAAGAATTAAATCCGAGTAAACCAATAAAATCTAGTTTTTTTTAGTATTCGATTGGTTGTTAACAACGAACGGGCTCCAAATTGTCTTTTGTTTCTTTAAATTCTGTGTTCGAAATTCAAAAAAAGACTATTGAATGAAATTATGAATGTGCCAGGTTCAAAACTGCATAAAAACTTTTTGCTCGACCTAATATAAAATTTTAGCTAGGACCAAACGAAGCTGAAAATGCAAGGTGGGTCAATAGATGTGTCCCGAAGTATATGTTTTCCACCGTAGAATTGTCATCGTAATCTTTTACTGATTCATTGGTCTAGTGGCCAACTTGTTCGATTACAGACATCCTGGGATAATGAGTGTTCAGTTAAGACATTCTTAGTATTTGCCTTGTGTTGTGTAGTTTATACCTGCTTTAGTCTCGTGCCTTGTAGAACACGTTCAGCCATCGGTACTGCGCCTGATCTCTTTCCCATCATACCAGATTGTTGTCCCATTCCAATACGAGAGTAAAAGACTCGATAGTGCACTTGTGTTAGCGCATACACTTGTTTACTATACCTGCCAATCCGTAGTGGAGTAACCTGATAGGCCTATGCTCTAAAACCCTCTCTCCAGTGAGTGAGGAGACCAGCTCAGCAGTAGGACGTTAATGGGCTGTTAAAATTGGTTCCATATATCGGTTATAGATTTTGAAACCATTCAAACAATGTGCCCTAAACAGGCTTCATTATAAAGTCAATAAGGTGAGTTAGTTTTTGCTAAACTCACTCACTCATCACAGGATCCTTGAAGCTCTAGAACAAATATATAGTAGATACCGATCTCGTGGCAGTGGAAAGTCTACTAAGCGTTCTATAGATTTATTTTCGTTAACATATAGGTTTTATTTCATTCAGTTTTTAATAACTTCCTTACAGATTATTAGATACACTCATTAAGAATCTAATAAAAACATAGATTTTACTTTATAACCACTATATATCTAACTAATATATTTTTAAATTCGTAACACCATTTCCATAATATGTCCGACATTAGTAAATTTAAAAAAAATCTCTACATTTATTGAAAAATTCTTGATTTTAAGGAGGTAAAGAAATATTTTTTTAAATCGCTCCAGTAATTTTTAGCTCGATTATAAAAAATTGTTAAAAAAAGACCAAAAGTTCTAAATGCAAACCTTTCCTCTATAATATTAGAGAAGAGATTTATTTGTAACACTTGATTGTCTCAAGACTACACAATATTTGACGTAGTTTTGTGTTGTTCTAGAGTTGGACTTCTTTCTTTGGATTGACATTTTTCAATTCGGTATATCTTTTCAATTGAAAGTCCAATATTAATATTTTGAATAGAATTTTACAGGTAAGGATAAGGATTAATACAGAGGCATGAGGCAGTTTTATTAATTTTTATTTTTTTTTTTTTATAATTATGGCAGACAAACGAGCTGGCGGGTCACCTGATGTTAAATGATTGCCGCAACCCATGGACACCTGGAGCGTCATAGGGACCGCTGATGCATTGCCAGCCTAATAAGTAAGAATTGATTTGCCTCTTGAATTTGTGTGCATCATAATCTTGCGGGAATACCGTAGGTGGGAGTTCATTCCACATTTTGCATGTCCGTGGGAAAAACGATCGACGGTATCGGACTGTGGCTGAAGGCCATGCATCCAGGTTATGTGGATGAAATTTATTACTTCGTCCGAGACCGAGACGGTGGTACCAATCCAAAGAGCTCTTCAGAACATTCCCCATACGCTAGAATACACTTAGAGAGCTGACGTGTCAATAGAATGTCGTCCACAATTCGAATTGCCAAATGTAATTAAGTAGTTGTAGTGGCAAAACTAGGGTAGTTAGAAATATTGTATCCTGGACTTTTTTGTAGATATTAATATGTTTTATATTATTGTAGAACATTCTTTTGTTCTATCTACAATAGTTTTCGCAGCGCATGCGATAACAGATTTTCCTGTTCCACCCCTAGGGTTACAATAATGCTTTTTTTCTTAGGGATCCCTAATTTTTATTAGAAAGTAATATACGAGTAGCCTATGTCGCTCATTGAAAATGCAGCTTTCTAATGGTGAAAAAATTTTGAATTCACATAGTTTTTTTCAAATATTAATTCATAATTAACAAATTAAACCCATCTATTTAAAGCTTACGTAAGAAGTTTAAAGTTTATTTCTGTGTGACGAGTTCAAGAAGTAGTTGCTATATGATTTAGGAATTGACTTTAACTTCTTTTTATATATCTTGTAACAACCAATAAGGTTGAACGATAATTTTACTAAATGTAACCAGCTTTTTATACAGTGGAACAATTTTCACTTCATAAAAAGTAGGATACATTTAGTAAAATCATACAGTAATTTGGCTTTCGCAATTTCTGCTTTATAAGGCTGTGATTGAGATAAACTGGTTTTAAATGGGATAATTATTATGGACGGTGAAAATATGGTGCATCGTTATAAGTTAACCATATGTAATTTGCACCTTTGCTTCGTTATAATTTAAAAACCTGTACGGGCACTTGACTTTGCCTTCGTCGGAAAATATCTGAATACTTATTACGTATGCTATTTCATAACAAAGACCTCGTTTGTGTCTTCGGAGATACTTTCCTAAAACATTGATAAATTTACATGCATTTTCTAATGAAATAAGAATTTTTAATAGTTTAATTAATGTAAACATTTTAATTTTGCTTACGTGTTATTACTTAATAGATGAAAAATGTTAAAAAATGGTTTGTTTTTCTTTTTAGTGACTTAAAATTGTTTTTTTTCTATTACAACGAATTGACTTCATAATATATTATCCCTTAGGTTGCCCGGCTGCGTTTTTTATAGGAAATAAGCGTAGCGTGCCCCGCCCCGCACGGTCTTTATTGCGTCGATTGCCTCGTGGTTCGAATAGCACTAAAGTGGCTCTTGGGACTTAAATGTTCATGGAAGACTACCAAATGTTATGAATGTTATGTTTTCTAATAGTTAAACTACATAATGTTATCTTTTGTTTATTAAATTAAGACTTTGGTGTAGCGTCATGTTGCGCTAAACATTGAGATCACAGAGAACAAAGAGAAACAACAGAGAACAAAGTCCGTCTTGTATTGAGGCTCGTATCTATAAAATAAAACTTACCCCAAGGATTCTCATTATTATTTATATCACTTATATAATCAAAAACAATACAATCACTAAAAACACTCACTGTTTATAAAATACTACAAAAAACTTAACGACCTTCGACGCGACACACGCACCACTAGTAACGGTCACTTTGTAACTGATTTGTTTTTTCTATTTTCTGGTGTTATATCTACGCATATTTTGTTACGACAGCCACCGAGAAGAGAAATAGATACACATTATGACTTAAAAAGAAAAGGATGCTTATATTTGCTCGAGTTGAAACAGAACTATCATATCATGTCAATAAGTAGTTGACACTGGCAACCTACTTCAAATCGGCGTTGTTAACCCGTTGTTGCCATAGACAATCTAATGGTTCTGTTTGTTATAATTTAATTTATATAAATGTTTTCATTGAATCCTTGCAAATTAGATCATTGTGGTGATATATTTCTTTTCCTTTAATTTATTGGTCTATATATTTAGTTTTATTTAGATTATAAAGAAACGTATTGTTCAAGGTAGAATGCAATGAGTTTTATATACCTACCTGCTTATCTATCTATCTATATTTTGGTTAGGTAATAATACAAATTAAATTATATTGTATTCCATCGTTACCTGCTAAAAACACATCCAAATCTATATTCTCAAAGACATTAAAGAAAAACACTTCTACAGATATTACATGAGATTAAATTTATATTAATGTGTTTGAAATAAACAGACAAACATGTTCGTGTATCATATTTATCCATCATAAAGATAGTTAAGCAAAGTGTAGGCATTTCCTGTAACGACGTCAATATAGGTAACGGCCTTGCAAATTGCCCGTGATAACAGTGATTAGTCTTTAACAGATGGTACCTAATAACTGCTTATGTTAATGAAATATGTTTATATAACCTCAAAGAACTATGTGTATTCTGTTTTTATCTTAACTAACATTATAAAGAGGAAATATTTTTGAAGTCGGTTAATAAAGATAGATTAAAAATCTAAAGTTACGAGGGCTCCTTCGCACCCTTTACTGAGGTCCCATAACCCGCGGAATGTAAAAAAGTAAGCAAGTAAGCAAGTAGCAGCCCAATAACGTCCCACTGCTGGGGACAGGCCTCCTCACACCGAGGAGCGAGGGTTTTAAGAGCATAGACCCACCACGCTGCTCCACTGCGGATTGGCAGGCATAATACACAAGTGCACTCTCTATGCACTCTCATAGTACCATGTGACGGGAATCCGACACGACCGGAGAGAGATCAGGCACAGCACCGACGGCTCAACGTGCTCTCCGAGGCACGGGGGTAGATCACACCGCCAACTTCCCAACTTCGTGCAAATATTGAGCAAATCTTAATAGAAAACTCAATATTGACTTTTAGATTGGCCCGACCCGGTCTCGAATCCAGGACCTCATGTCTGTAGTCGAACATGCTAACCACTAGACAAATTTGGCAGTTATGCACGTATGTACATATTATTTACAGCAATTTAACAACACTAGCTGTTTGTTAATATCTATAAAAGCAACAAATTAGGATTATTTTACAAAGTAAGTCCACTTTCTACAGATGAAATTCAGCTGGCGCCTTTGTGCCAGTCTGTTGATGAAGCAAATGAAACTATCGTCCGGTCTAGTTTCACCCTACTATTGTCCACTGAGAATATTAAACACTGTAACTTGTATTTCTTGATATTTAAAATTTAAAAAAGAAGTATCAGCTCTTCAATGTTCCACTTTGGGCTCAGACCTCCATCCTCATAAGATAAAGGGTTGTTATGGAGTTTTTTTTATTATGATTAACAGGTGGTTTGATTAACACTTATCCCAGAGAATTGCTTCCAGTTTATCTGGGACAAAGAGCACTTATTGATGCCTACACAGGAATTGAATCCTTGATTCTTAACAAGAATCATGGGTGATTAACATGAACATGTCTATTCATTGGGCATCATGGCTCCAGTTTACCATAAGACACAGATATATGCTACCATGGACTTTTATGTACGTCTGTAAAAGAGGAATAATGCTAATGTGGGCGAATCCACCTAGGCTGGTTCGATCCTTCGATTTAGTGGAACTGTATCTGTTTTATTAATTAATGCCGTAGTCTACATTATATAACCCTTAGAACGACGAAATATCAAACTATCACGTCCACTCACCTTAATTATCGTTAAGGGGCTTCTTTCGTACCCACGTTGGACTCTGTAGCAATCAGGTAGGCAGCTCGAAGCCAGGGTCGGTCTCTTCTCCAGCACAAGGTTAGATAATTCACACGATATTACGACATGCAAGTGAACGTAAAAGAATGATAGTTGTATTCCACAACCTAATAATACAGAATATGTAATCGAAATAGAATCACAATAGACAAACTGCTCACGCCGGTCGTGACCCTATCAAGAGAGGCTACCAAGGATCCATAGTGGTGAAGGTAGCCTCGATCACTGTAGACGGCGGGAGGAGAGATTATACGAGAGATTCCAGAGGAGTCGAACAGAATTAGTGAATTTTACACCTACCTGGTCTACAGGCGCCGATCTCCTCGACGACGACGAGCCCTGGCAGATGAATGTTCACGTGGGATGTGTCTTTGTATGTGTGTCAGTGGAATGTTTAGTTTAACCTACCAAAACGTCGCGGAAAGCTGCTATCGGTGACGCTAGTTCGCTGTTCCACCCCAAAGTCACACAAGAAGTTCAACTGCGGCCACCGCGTGGGCGAAATAACCTAGCCGCGCTAAGACCTGCCACCTTTCACTTCGCGGGCTATGATATGGGCCTACAAAACGTGATGATTTGCTTCACTGGCCCCACAAACTAATTAACGCGTGGGATCCGTACTTCCCGACATATCAAGGCAAACCCGGCAAGACCGGCGTTTTGCGTCCGTCGCGAAAAACGCGTCGAGGTTGACAACTCGTTCGGCTTCTTACGACTAAAGACTACCTATAATCTTTATTGCTCTATGCTCATAAAGCAGTGCGGAGGCGCCCTCTCGTTTCATTACGGATGTCTCCCGATAAACTAGTGCATTGGTACATCGGAAGGCCTGCAGATGGCCACAGTACGCCGCTTCCGAGATACCGATGCTAAGCGCCATCTGGCGCGAATACAATACAAACGTTTAAGTATGAAATGGTCAGATATTAGAAAATAATAGATGAAATGAAATACAGATAATAAAACGCTATTCTATACAATAACGTGATTCAACAGCTACAATCTGTTTTTTATCCTAAAAAGATAAGGCAGTGTTTTTGTTGAAATTGCCCAAACGGTTTGATTTCTTCCGACACGATATATTTCAACCAATAAATAAAAAACTATTGATAAATTACACATAGACCTTTCGTAAGAGACACATTATCTGTTGGGGAAAAGTGCGTTATGATCCATTCAGTAGATTTCGAATTAATTGCAAACAGATGGAAACGTGTGGTCTTTAATGAAAGATAATTTAATTTTGTAACATTTACCTTAAAATAGTCGTCCGGGTTGCCAGTGATGACCTACAGTTCTGAGACGTGGTCGCTATGGGCCTCATGAGGAAGCTCAGAGTCACTCAGCATGCGATAGAGAGAGCTATGCTCGGAGCTTCTCTATGTTATCGAATCGGAAATGAAGTGATCCGTAGTAGAACCAAAGTCACCGACATAGTCCAACGAATCGCGAACCTGAAGTGGCAATGGGCGGGGCACATTGTCCGAAGGACCGATGGACGCTGGGGGCCGAAGGTGCTACAGTGCCGACCCAGTGGACGCCCATCGGTTGAAGCGACGAAGTCCCGAAAAGTTTTATATTTGTATAAATATAAATAAGACTTAAAAATTTTTTTGCCAAAGAAGTGTCACTTCTAGCACGTGTACGCACGCACTATTAATATACTTTCTTTACTTATAGGAATATGAAGTAATATTCTATTTGTTTCTAGACTTAATAACCGTTCGAGTAAGGATCGTAAACAAGTGTTATCGTCAGTTATCCACACAGCCCAGTATCGGCGTTGTGCCAACAGCTTCAAACGGGCAATGCACCTTTTTCATTTAGCGCCACAGACGTATTGAGAGCAATTTTCCTTATCAGCTTTCGAGTTTCCGAAATTAGAGCGATTTGCTCTGTATTGCAGTGTTTCCTTTCCGTGTTCACTTGCAGATGGGCGGTTTGAATTGAAATGCCTGTTGATTGGAATGGGCTAAGAATATCGCGCTTTTCAACCGATTTTGGTACCAGAACAGTTGGGCTACAATTTTAGTTAGAGGCAATTTAAAAACCGCCAGTTACAGTTTGGTGCTGTAGCTACATATCTATTACCTCCATCCTAAATTCAATTACAGCACGAAATAACCAAAAGGATCAAAGTATTAGTTTCGTTAAGTAAAGACTGTAACACATGTTTTATATAGAAACTATTTCCCGTTAAAAATTATATAAAAATATGATCAAAAATGTACCTACGAAATCTTGCGAAGGAATTCAGTTATCACCCTAACAGAAAAGCTGTATCACATAAATAAAAGACTTGGGTTGCTATCTTTTAATGGTCCTTGTATAGCTGTTGGTAACTAGCCACGACCGAAGCCTCTCACCATATTTAGACAAGTTAAAAATGTAATAGATTTTTTATATAAATTATACACAAATATGATATGTCGATATTAGGACTGGCCCATGCAATTAGGTAGAAATTTCGCCAAATCATCTAAAAACACATATATACCTGTAAAGAATATATTTTTTTAAATATATCGATAAACCAAAAAATAATCAGTTTTAAATATATGTCGGAGAATAAGAGAGAAGGAGCATAAAGCATAGGTGCGTAAGGTTCTCCGCCGACATCGTCATTAATGGCATTCATAATTCAATTTCCATACTGCGGGCGTTGGTGGGGTAATGATGGAGCAATGATGGAGCAATCAAACACTTAATTAATAAACTGAGATTATAATGTTCTCGATATCAATTTACACAAACTCACTAATAATAATAGCTAGGAACGTCACAGTTTCAATAGTCGACCACTTTGGCCGTCCGTCACCTGTGAACTACCGAGAGATGCGCGCCGGATTGTCACTATTGACTCTGCTATATATTGCACTCCGACATATATAGGTTCTTCTTCTGTATAACTTCCGAATGACTTCAGTTAACATCCTAACAGGAAGGGTGTACCATCAAATAAAATAATTAGTTTACGATTTTGTTATCATTTAATGGTCTCTGCACTACCCTATGTAACTAGCCACGACCGAAGCCTCCCACCAGACTTAGATAAATTAATTTTTCCAATAATGAATTACCTCTTTCTAGGTTACAATGCTACGATCTTGGATCTTTTAAAAATAAAATATTGCATCACCAAAAGAGTTATTTTTTTAAATTTAAAATCAGTGGGATGTATGGTTTTATAGAATTCAGGATAAATAAGCAATGCAAAAGGTAATCCAATATTAAAACATAAATTCAGCAGTGATATTGAGTAATAAAAGGAAGATTTGCTGCAATATTTTAAAAACAATAATCTAACAGACTTAATATTTAATATAATACGAATGTATTGATGTAAAGAGACATCTTTTATTATGAGATAGCATCGTATTTACAGTACATTAAACAAAATTTACTCGAAGAAGTTTGGTAACTCCGAAGCTACTATTGTATAAATCCATTGCATCTTAAAGTTTCTTCTTGTTGCAGTTATGTTCTCAACTAACAAGAATAAATAATTTTAAAATGTCTTTTCGATGTACTTAAAGTTTTAAATATAAAACACAAGAATTCTTTCTACTTATATCCCTTTATATCTCTTTAATTAGACGGCCATTAAGTACGGATTTACTCTAATTAAAATCATAAATGTCTTTAAACAGAATATTTTAAGATTTAAGATTGCTTTTCTTCTTCTTATTCCGATATGACTTAGCCGTGATCTACATGTTCTGTCCTTTTCGATCTCCTTGCTCCTAATTATTCAAAGGAGCAGTTTTCGCTCTGGTCTAGTAGAAATAGTATATAGGAGATAGTCAATATTATGAATGAAGCTTTGTAAGGAAAGGAATGAGAGAGAATGTAAGCAAAACGAAAGTTATGCTTTTTGGAAAAGATGAATCAATGATGAATGGCAATATATTGATAGATGGGAAACAAGTGGAAGAGCTGAAAGAAGTTCTATACTTGGGATCTAAATTTATAAAAGCTGGAACATGTGAAAGTGATATTGAAAGGAGAGTGAATGCAGGGAATATGGTAAATGGTGCTATGCACGCATGAGTAGTCACATGGTGACTCAAACGGCCAGACTGTCTGTTCATGCAGGAGTGTTAGTGCCAACACTTATGTAAGGTTGTGAAAGTTGAGTATAGCAGAAGAAGCGCTAAAGTAAAATAAACGCGGTAGGGATGAGAGCGTTGAGAAGCATGAGTGGATTAAAACTGAGTGACAGAGTAAGAAATAGTGTGATAAGAGAACGTTGTGGTATAAAAGAAGAAGTAGTGACTAAAATTGAGAAACATATGCTTAGATGGTGTGGGCATGTAGAGAGAATGAATGAAAGGAGACTGACAAATAGCATTTATGAGTCAAGAGTGAATGCGAAAGTTGGAAGGGGAAGACCAAGGCGAACGTTCCTAGAGCAAGGATCATGGCAAGTGGAAGGACGTGGTCTCTGCCTACCCCTATGGGAATGAGGCGTTATGCTATGTATGTATGAAACACCTGATCACAAAGATGTGCAGCGTTTTTTATGCTAATTCACTTTAAGGTTACATATAACTTGTGACATTTTAATTTGCCACTCGTCATTTCATAATTTAATATACTATTTTTCATAAAATCTCTTTTCTAAATTTCACTTACAATTTGTCTTTTGAGATTGCAATAAAATATTTTAATTAATTTTCGACACTCTAAATATTTTAATAACAATTAAATTCCTTACATATCCTTCTTTTTCCCTCCCTCTAAGTCTCGGAAATCCAAAGTTTTAGATTTGTGTGTAAACAAGGCTTAAAAATTAGTTTGCCAATGAAGTTTCATTTCTCACATGTGTACTTTGTACTCGTGCACTTTTGTTTTTATTTGTGATAGGTTAGTGCTTAACTATGATCCCAGCTGATGGTAAGTGATGACACAGTCTAAGATGGAAGCCCATTAACCTGGTAAGAGGTAATATACCTCTATTGCGCTATATGTACTTCGTTCTCCTCAAAAATACCTTCGCGAAGAGGAAATTTAAAGAGTATTATTATTAAAATGATGTATCTTTTCAGATTTGCTAGAATTTTTATGCGAAAACTCGTATAAAACAGCTTTGTATTTACGTTTATAACGGAGCTTTATTGCGATCATTTATGTGTAGAGATATTACATATTATTTAAATGACCTGGTTTTACTTTTATGTTATTCCAATAACAGTAACCAATTTCAAAGTTAAGATTTATAGATAATCTTCCTCTGGTCCCTATTTCTAAAGGTAAATATTATAAGAGTTTCATGCAAAATATTTCTCTATAACAAATATTCACAATTAACGATAGCTATCGGTTAACAAGCACTTATTAATGTATCAACATTCACAATGTTTACTAGTCCATTGAATAAGGGTATGCACACACGTGTTATCTATAAATATAAAAGACATATCCAGCTATCTATCGACTCATCACGATATCTCTGGGACCATAAGGCGTAGAGACTTGAAATTTGGTAAGAATATTCCTTTTGACGAGTAGAGGTCAGCTAAGAACGGATTTCACGAAATTTCACCCGAAAGGGGGGTTGCGGGAATGTTGAAAATTGACTCGTCACGATTTCTGTAGAACCATAAGGCGTAGAGACTCGAAATTTGGTAGGAATATTTCTTTTGGCGAGGTCAGCTAAGAACAGATTTTATGAAATTTTACCCGCAAACAAAAAAAATCAATTCAAGCTTCACATTTACAAACTATATCCTTTATGGTATTCAATACTTGGTCAGATTTTTTTTTATCATAATGGAACCTATCTTGAGCAAAGTTTAGGATATTACACCCTCAGAGGGCGGTACGGGTATTTTTCTTATATGTAAAACAATTTGCCTAAATTAATAAGCATGCCTCATTGGTCTAGTGGTTAGCATGTTCGTTTACAGACATGAATCCTGGGTTCGAATCCCAGTTCGGGCCGATTCAAAAATCGATATTGAGTTTCTATTAAGATTTTCTCAATATTTTTTGCCTGAAGTTGGTAAGTTGGCGGTGTGATCCACCCCCGTGCCTCGAAGAGCACGTTCAGCCGTCGGTCCTGCGCCTGATATCTCTCCGGTCGTCTCGGATTCCCGTCACATCGGACTATGAGAGTGAAGGAATAGAGAGTGCACTTGTGTACTATGCCTGCCAATCCGCAGTGGAGCATCGTGGTTAGTTTATGCTTAACCCTCGCTCCTCGGAGTGAGGAGGCCTGTACCCAGCAGTTAATGGGCTGCTACTTACTTACTAATAAAAATGCTACCAGAAAAACATTCCACGCAGACGAAGTCGCGGGTTCAGCTAGTTTTAATATATTCGAATTAGAGAATGTTCTCTTTTTAGTCTTTATCATTTTAAAATTTCAATGTGAAATCTATTTAGCGGCGCTTGAGACCAACGTGTGCCGTGGCGAAGCGTCGCCATGTTGCCTCTTTTTCACTCGGACCAGCTATTCGATTTCTCTATCACTGCTCTAACCTTTAGTGTATGCGGCGAAAGTAATTATTTTAACTGTTTGATGTGAAACATTTATAGTTTTGGGTGAGATCGATATATGGCGTGGCGAGGCGTCGCCAAGTCGCCACTTTTTGAAGTTATACTTCTTTTGGCACGTTAAGGAAAATGATGAGATTAAGTTTTTATGATGCGCGCGCACACCGTCACAAAATTCGACACCGTGAAGTTAGCTATAGTTAAAATTTTAGTTTTTTTAATATTTCATAATTATAAAACACCTGAATTATTTTATTATATTGTTAGATATATCGCGACATTGAACGTATCAACGTGACATTCCTATCAAAATTATAACTTTCAGACTCATCTATAGAAAACAGATTATAAACCAATTCTATTTATATCCAATGAAAGCTAGTTTACGTTTATAATTTCTACAAATGTAGAAAGATTTTTATCTTGTTTCGCCAAAGAAGTTTGTTCATCCAAAATTCCTCAGTGCCTGAAAGCAGTGCGTGTTGCCAGCGATTATATATGGTTCCGCTGACTATGGGCCTAGTAAGAAGACTCAGGGTCCCTTAGCGGACAATGGAGAGGGCTATTCTCGGGGTTTCTCTACGTGATTAAATCAGAAATGGGAAGATCCATAGGAGAACTAAAGCCACCAACGTAACCTACCGAATTACAAAGCTGAAGTGGCAATGGGCAGGGCACATAGTTTGCAGAACCGATGGACGTTGGGGCCCGAAGGTGCTAGAATGGCGGCCTCGCACCGGAAAACGCAGCCTCGGCAGACTCCCCACCAGGTGGAATGATGACATCAGGTGGGTCGCCAGCAGCCGCTGGATACAAGCGGTGCAGGATCGGGCCCAATGAAATTCATTAGGAGACCTTTGTCAAACGGTGGACGTCCTTTGGTTGAGTCGACAACGACGACGCCAAAGAAGTATAACTTCTAACGCGTGTACATACTCGTAGGTACACTTTTATTTTGTTTTCAATTGACGATTCGCCATCTCTTTCCCACCTATAGGTAGATGAAGCGAGACACAAAATAGACATAAAATACATAGAGAGAGCAATCCATAACTTTCACTATGTACTATACTACAAGTAATTTACACGTAACCTGTATTAAATTTACTTCGTATTGCATAACATTTTGTAACAACGTTTTTTTTTTGTATTTTTAAGGGTTTCCACTATATTAGAGACGAAAATTGAGAAAGGTATGCTTAGATGGTTTGGGCATGTAGAGAGAATGAATGAAAGGAGACTGACAGAAAAGATTTATGAGTTAAGAGTGAATGCGAAAGTTGGAAGGGGAAGACCAAGGCGAACGTTCCTGGACCAAATCCAGGACATTTTAAATAAGGACCAAGCCAAGAGTACTTTAAAACGACGAACCTGTATGAAAGGTTTAATGAAAATGAAATAAGCGAAGGAGATATGCAAGTATCGTGGCCAGTGGAAGGATGTTGTCTCTGCCTACCCCTACGGGAATGAGGCGTGATGCTATGTACGTATGTATGCCACTATATTACACAATAACTGCCAACATTTCAGAGCTATCAGTGTTGTAACCCAACTATATATAGTCTAACAGATATGATAGGTCATTCCCATATATTTTTAAGCTTTCTACTGGCGTTAGCGTACTTCGAATGTCATCTTGTCTACAGGCCCAGAAGTTTATACATGACAAATATTTACACAGTGCGCGTTAACCTCAAAGTGTACTAGACGATAAGTCATCGTAATAGAGGGTTTCACTTAAAGGGGGCGTGAAACGCGTGACGCAAGTAATGGTTATTCGCAAACTACAGTAGAATTTATCTAGTCCGTGTATCTTGCACAGCTTGGGTGGTCTACTATATATCTTTTACTATAAATATAATAACTTTAAAGCTTATATAGCACTTCTAGAACTTATGTGAAAGAAGTTGCAATAATATATTGGACGTTTCACACTATTTAAACTTAAAGAGCATTAAAGAGGCTGTTGGAACTTATATAAAGACTAATCATCTAGGTTTTTTATTTCAAATTCTAATGGAATAAGCAGAAATTTTATATAGATCTTTAGTTAAGCACAACAAATATCTTAAGTCTCATATGTCAACATATGATTAAAGGTTGGGTATTTTAGTTTTTTGATCATATCTTGTTTTTCTTGCCTCCTATTGTAATGGCATATATAATAAAAGTTGTAGAGTATAAATTCTCTACAAGTTTTGTGTTAAACTTTTTGTAAATATCTTAACATTTTTGAGATAGAAGACGCAAAGTGAAAAGCGTTCTTCCATACACAGCACAATGTAAATCTTGAATTCCAATGTATTATCAAGTGTTTTATTTAATTATACATTAAATGTTACTTTACCAACAATTTATAGAGTGAAATGAAAACTCATTATGAGGCAAAATAAAGAGATACTTTCACAAAACTGTTGTTTGACATCTTTAAACTTAAATAACTAATGAGACAATATTTGTAATGTTAAAATTAAGATCTATTCAAAGTAATAGGCTTCTTACCTTTTTTTTATCAACCATCATATTTACTTATTTAACGTAGTATTTGAAATAAAAATGTAAAGTAAATGTAAGTAGCAACATATTAAAATCCCACAGCTGTTGGTGTTGCTGAAAGAGGATTGTTAGAATTTAGAGAGACCACGAAGATTTTTTGTGAATTAGCAGGCTATAATTATCCAAGAATTGCTCGTAGAATATGCAGGTTACCTCACGATGCTATTTTGCATCAAAACTAATTTACAAAGGGAACATAGTGGTGCATTCTCAGAATTGGAAGCCATGGTTCTTAACAATCCATCACGGCTTTCAGAAATGGATTTTGTCGTATTACTTTGCAGTGTATTCACGTATCTATCAATCTTGATACGTGAAACATACACAAACTTAATCTCCTTTTCGGGCGAAGTACTCCAAAAGACATCTATTAAGCCAATTAAGGTAATACGAAACGCCCCTAATGATCCCTTTGGTGCCATCCGTCTAACTACTAGTGATTGTTTACAAGTTCGCCACGAGTTCGTTCAAGATTACCTAAGGATCGATCATTTCGTTTCGTGTAACTGATACTAACATTACTGTGAAACTGTCTGATGTAAATAAAAACAAATCTCAATTAATTTACAGTGAGACGTGGATAAATGGGTTCTGAAGAGTTCTCAATTTTACTTATATAGGCTGTTCATATAAGCAGTATTCCAAATAGTCAAGTCAAAACGTAAGCCATCTTACTGACAAAGAAAGAAAGAAAAAGCATTTATCAATTAGTGGTGATACATACAGTATTCTCAATATAACTATACAGTCTGTAACACCACCTGGAAAGGGTTTACAGCTCAGCTCTTGTCGTGCTTTGGAACACACGACGCTGATTTTCAGCTAAAAGCAAGTAAAGAAGCAGTTAGACTATTTGTAACCAAACACACACTTTCACATACAAAGTATCACATACAAAGGCTTTTTTTACGCTGGGAAATGCATTTATGCACCCCGAGGCAAGGGGGAGAACTCGCAGTTCTTACTAAAATCCGGCGGAACCCTCTTAATCCATTAGTGGAACTATAGGAGCACTCGGTCATTCCTCTCTGATGTTCCGGATGAGTTCGGCTAAGAGTTCAGGAAGGCGGCATGACGGGTGCAAATATCCGCCGCCTGGAACCCCGCCTGCGTCGGCGTCGAGAGGGACCATTGATTGCGTTTTCCCTCTCTCGCTTGTGAGCCTCTTTCAGCATGATGACCGCCTCACAGAAGAGAGCCACACCCGCCCAGCATCTCTCACTGGAAAGCATCGCGCCTACAACTATCTCCAGCGAAAGATCCACGCCAATCAAAGCCACCAGAAAGTGTCACTGGGGTGCATTCTGCTAAATGGTGGTCCGCTGAGTCAACAGCGACATCACACTCATGGCAAGCGAGTAACTCTTCACGGCTAATTCGTTGCAGAAACTTTCCGAAACCGCCCTGTCCGTTTAGAACCTGCACCAGTCTGAAAGAGAGCGACCCATACCCCCTGGTAAGTCCGGGGACTTCAGATCCTCTCTCCACCTTTCAATCAGAGCCCGGTCAGCTCGGGCCCTGATGATCTGGATCTTATTGGCATCAGACTGCAGGCCGTGTGTTCTCGCAGCCACCCTCAACTTTTGGACGGTCGCAAGAACTTGCACGCGCAGTTCCCACGGAGGATCGCCCGCCAAGAGAGGATACTGTACGATACCCTTGTATTACCCTAACCGCTATCACCCTCTATGCCCTGTGCAAAGAGGAATATTTAAAGCAGTCAGATTATCAACCCACACGGGTACACCGTACAGCGCCAAACTGGCGACGATTCCTGCTTACAATCTGATCCAGGTCCCGCCAGGTTTGGCAATAATCTTCCTAGGTCACTTACAAAGGTTTATATATTTCCATTAACTGACATGTTACGATACAAAGTTTCGGTAACTTCACCGTATTATCAAAAGCTTTCTTTCATGTCCAAAATCCACTTATCCAGATGATACTGTAATAATAAATATAGTAAAATTGTCTTTCTGTTGTATTATAATGCCAAAGCTTTGTACTAAACGTATATTATGTTTTAATATACGTTTAATACGACGCTTTGACTTATCAGTAAATGTCAGACACCCGGCCATAATGTATTAAAAAGAAATGTGATGTCATGTTTACTTATTTAAAAAAAAATATGTTTATCTGCTTTTATTTTAATGGTAGTTTTCATCATAAAGTTTTCGGGTTTCCACTCTGGGGTGAGGAGCATATAAAAATTACGATAACGTATTTTTGTAAATAAGATATTTATCAACGATTTTAAATTATTCACGCATTCAGCTAATTATATTTAAATACCAGAATATCGGGCTGATTTCTGCGTAGAATAAATGAAAGATAGACTGGACCGAATAGTAGGCACATGCAGTGTCTAAAATCATCATCTTATTGCCTTTCCTTCCTTTTTTTCGCAGAATCATGAACCTGGAATGGGACTCAGTGCGAGAGACTTCGAAATATTTATCATATACTGTTGGAGAGGTATTTAGGTTCAAACAAATTCGTCAGGGTTCAGTGGCTGTATGGGGTTCTTAGGGCTTTGATCTTTAGTTCTCGAGGGTTCAGGTTTTCAAGTCTTGAGAGCTTCGGTCTTCAGGGTTCGGTTTACCAGATTAAATGCGGTCTTCAGTTCGGTTGTCCAGGTTCAGTGCGTCCGTTGTTCAAGTTAACTGGTTCGGACTTCAGTTCGGTTGTCCAGGTTCAGTCCTTCGATCTTCAGTTCGGTTGTCCAGGTTCAGTCCTTCGGTCTTCAGGGTTCGGTTTTCTAGATTTAATGCAATCTTTTGTTCGGTTGTGCAAGTTTAGTCCTTCGGTCTTCAGTTTGGTTGTCCAGGTTCAGTGCTTCGGTCTTCAGTTCGGTTGTCCAGGTTCAGCCTCTTGGTCTTCAATTCGGTTGTCCAGGTTCAGTCCTTCTGTCTTCAGTTCGGTTGTCCAGGTTCAGTGCTTCGGTCTTCAGTTCGGTTGTCCAGGTTCAGCCTTTTGGTCTTCAATTCGGTTGTCCAGACTAAGGATTCAATGTCAAGTCAAACGGTTGGATGGATTCAAAGTCTAAAACCATATGCCTGAAATGAATTTTCTTCTAGTGTTCGGAGTGAGTTTCTTCGCAATCATACATAAATTAAACAATCGCACTGAAATATTTCATATGTTTTATGAAATTGTTTATCAATAAGCCATTAAGCGAAGCCATTTCCTGTTTTTTTCATGGATTCGGTAAATACCTTTGTTTGTATCAATATGTAATTCAAATTTAAATACCTTGCAATTATTTTTATATTCCACATCTCTCTGTTTAAACATTGTAACATACAATCGGAATAATATATGCGTAAAATATTGTTCTGCTATGCTTAAAATACTTAGTGCAGAGTAAAACTTCGGCTTAAAATTGCCACATTATTTTCAGTTCCCTTAATAAAGGTCCCCTTTACTATTATAAAACGATTTTCAGGGTACTAAAGTAGCTTAAAATATGAAAGCGATTACGATAAAGGACATCTGCAGGAAATTATTAGTCGATTTCACTTTAATATCCATGATTATTTATTAAAAGGCAATATTAAAATTATAAGAGCTTAACTGGGAAAGAATATGGACACAGTTTTGTGGTACAATATGTGAGAGAAGAGCGGTTTTAAAGTATAGTGTTTACAGAATTATTTCCCTTGAAATATAATTTTTATACTTTATATGGATGGGTGAACTGATTCATCCATATCCAAAATTAGTAAAATTCTATTATTTAAGTACGTTTAGTCTTCCATGCCATCGAATTATAGTCCAGCCTTTTGATAGAAATTTAATCACATACGTATGTACAGAATACTTATATGAAGAGATTTATAAAAATATCATAAAATTATAGATCCTTTCAAATTATAACCAAACATTAATTAAAATTTACAAATATAAATTAACAAGAAATGTGACAAGCAATTGTATATTAAACTAGCATACCCGACAGACTTCGTTCTGTTAAAAAGATTTGGAATTTGACAGATTTCATTTTTACGAATAATTTTCGAAATAAAATTACAGCAGTACTAAATATCTCTTACATTTTTGTGACTATTCAATTGATTTTGAACTTTGTGCAGCGGTAATACAGTGCAAATTGACTCTTTGACGTTAGGAACACACCTACATTGCTTAGACAACAGTGAGTACTTGTGATTTATTATGAAATTTATTGAATAACAAATTGGCTCTGCATTTTAGTTAGTAAACGTTTGTATGGGAAACAGATAAGGGCTGTTTTAGGGTTTTCCCCTGCAAATATTCCAACCGTAAAACCCATCCTTGGACTTCAAAACTTATATAAAAAAAAGAATTTTCAAAATTGACCCAGGCATTGTCGAGTTATGCGCTTACCAACACATTTTGATATTCATTTTTATATTATAGATATTGTGTCTTATAAATTTTCAGTGGAAAAAAATAGACAATTCCTAATTGAAAAATTTGGATACAGCTGTTAAAGGGTTTAAGAAAATCGTTACTCACGTCAATGCTTCAGTAAATCATGTTAAAGCAATCTAAATTCTAAAAATAATTGAAATAAACTTGTCGTCTATCTCTACTACATATTCACGATCTCACTTTTTGTTATACTCTCGTCACGCATTTTACTCACACGCAGTTTACTCTCCAAGTTAAGAGTGTAAAGAAGTTTTACTTCATAAAAATACGTAATATAGAAAATAGTGAGTGCTTCAGCAATATCTTGAGACTTGCACGTTTCCTTAAAATTTCGGGCACCAAAAGTAACATTAGGCAATTAGCTGATTAGCGGTGGGTCCAAATATCCAATTAAGGAATTGAAATTATTATAAAATACTCATCTACGCACCACTGACGACATCTGGCGTTCTTTGATGATACCTACAGCTTTAATTTATTACCAACGTTTTTAACAAATTAGTTCTCTGCGAATTGTAATTACTTTTCTACAAATTGATATTTCATTCTAATTGTACATATTAATTGAAGTAGATTTCATAAAATTTTTACTTATCTTCGAGATTTTATTAGTTTATTAACAATCTACCAGTCTGACACAGACGTTGTCATCGTCGCTTCAACCGATGGACCCTGCTGGCAGTCCATCGGTCCTTCGGACTATGTGCCCTACTCATTGCCACATCTGCTTCACGATTCGTAGGACTATTTTAGTGACTTTAGTTCTTCTACGGAACTCATTTTTGCTTCGATTATGTAGAGAAACTCTAAGCATAGCCCCTCGCCGAGTCTCAGCTTTCACAAGAGGCCCAAAGTCAGTGACTACGTCTCCGAGCCGTAGGTCATCAGTGGCAACACGAACTATGCGAAGACTTTGGTTTTCAGGCACTAAGGGATATTGGACAAAGATCTGTCGTAGTTTCCGGAACGTTGTTCAACTGAATCCAACTCAGTTGGGCTGACGTGGTTAACTAACTTAATTAAAAATGATTTTCTGGCACGTACCCAACATGGTATGTAACGAGAAATAGTGTCTTCGTATTCTTGATTAACCAGTAGGCTTGAACTACAGCCTTCAAAAAAATTGAACTCATGACTTAGCTTTACATTTCTTGGAGGGGATGGTTAAATTCGCTACTATCTTTCTGTTAACCTTTTGCCAAGGCTTTTACGTAAAAAAATGCAGAGGAAACCTTCTGGTCCTAGAGTTATTCTAGGGTTTTTGTACCCAAACAACTAGAAGAGGTTAGGATATTATCTGTCCTGGCGGATCACCTGATTTTAAGTAATTGCTGCAGCCCATGGAATCCTGTAGCACTATAGGGACCGATGTTGCGTTTCCGGCCGTTGGTTGATGAGAAATGAAGCCACGTAAAATTGATTTAGCGTTACCGAAAAAAACAATGATGGTACACTGTACTAGTAAGTCTGTACTTATCACGCGCCTTAAAAGATTTCGCTGGAAAAATTGGACTCCAAAAAAGACAGTTTGTTGCTGGTTGATCACTTAGGCTAAAGTTCACATAAATGTCACCGGCGTTCCGGTTGCCGCCAAAATTACCATCTATTGAGTTGATCTCCCTGCTTAGATGTTAATTTGCCCCAATTGTCTCGACCGCAATGAGAGACACAATATTATCCCAATTCCCAAACCATAAATTCGGGTCTTAGGCGCTATCCTAATGAGGTAATCCGCGTAATTCCCCGCTTACGATCAAGGACGCTGGATAATGTCTGCTATCAGCGAGATTTATTACTGATACCAGCTTCTTAGTGAGCTAATGGAATACCTGTTGGTAAAAAATGCGTTCCCTTAAAATATTCATTGGAAACGAAATGGCCTTACCAAGATTGCCTTTTTCTACCATTCTATATATATTTGTTAGTAACTCAATTGCTTCACTATCTTACAAAAGTTTATAGCAAATCAACCTTGAAATATAGATGTGTTTTTGATGTCTTTGATTGTATATTAATGTAGACTACAAGAAAACATAAAGCTCAAAAGACGACAAAGAAGAAGAATAGTATAAAATTAAGTAAGAAGTGTTAAAATCAATTTTAAAAAAATAACCTAAATAATACTGCGAAACCTGAATAGAAAATCGAAATTATTTTCAGTACATTTATTTTATTAGCAATCATTGTTATTTTATTTGTTGGATTGCTATTAAATTGCTATATTTGCTTATTATGCTGAGGTATTTGTAATTATATAAGTAAAAAGCTTACACGTGATGTATCTGGTTTAATGCTATTCCGGAAATTTAATCAAAACTTCTGTTTAGTTGTCGTTATCACGACGACTGTGATTAATGGACTTATTATTTTTGATTGGAGGGTTTTACATGAAAAGTAGCACAGGAGATTGAATGAATATTCGCCTAGTGACAGTTCTTAGTTTGTATCAACACTAGTATTGTGGTTTAAGTCATTGAAAGTGGGTAATATAATAATGAAGAATCTGAGAACACTATTACTTAACCAATAAATTAGTGAGCGACTCTAAAAGTTCAAAAGATAGTCATTTAATAGCAATTCAACAAATATAATAATAATGATCTTTATCAATATTGTTTATAGTTTTGCACAATCAACATAAAACCCCATTTTTTGCAGTAGGGTTAAGAATTGTCCACTTGTTTGGACTTGCTTCCGGTTAACAAAATATTACACATAGTAACCAACCAAAAACTGTATTTCAAAAAGAATTAAACTGCTGAGTTTCTTTCTGATTTTTCCTCACTAAAATCAACTTCCAGAACCTGTGGTTGATATCTTGAATAAAGTATATTTGGATTTTAGCGCATCCCATCAAAAAAAAACTCTTTAGCTTGATAATATTAGCTGTTATTGTGCTTTAAGCGATCTGCTCTGGCTTCGCATTGATAATAAAGCATATTATGCCTTCATGAGACGAATATGTTATCTAGATTTATTAAATCAAGTTATTTTGTTATGGTAATACATCATGTAAAGAAATATCGTATTTATTCTCTTGGAAAGACATGTCACCCTTCTTAATTTAAGGTGTTTTATAAACACTTTATTTCACAAGTAGGCCACGTATTTAGTTCGTTAGTTCTCTGCCTCGGGCGCAAAGTAAACCGGGTGAGTGCGAGAAATAGTTTAAAAGACCAACCAATTTTTGTATTGATGTATTTAATTAGAACCTGGCTCTCAATAATTGCCGTTAATTTGTACAAACGAAATATATCGACGACCCTTACGTAATGAGTCGTTACGTTATAAAATACGTTAACGTTATAAAATAATAATTTTCTAAAAACAGTGCTTCAAAGATTAACTATAGGTTTTTTTAAATATCAGACGATTAAAAAAAACATCGACCAAGTTTAACAAATTGGTTGATTAATCGAAATAATCACAATGCCTAAAGTGTCAGTTGAACGTTTAAACGGAGATATTTAGACATATAAATATCTTTTAAACCATTTGTCCGGTTGATTTGATACTCCTTTTTGTTATTGCTTATGGATTAGCGCCTAACTGTGATCACCCCTGATGGTAAGTCATGGTACAATCTAAAATACATACATACATAGCATCACGCCTCATTCCCATAGGGGTAGGCAGAGACAACATCCTTCCACTTGCCACGATACTTGCATATCTCCTTCGCTTATTTCATTCTCATTAAACCTTTCATACAAGTTCGTCGGTTTAGAGTACTCTTGACTTGGCCCTTAATTAAAATGTCCGGGATTTGATCCAGGAATGTTCGCCTTGGTCTTCCCCTTCGAACTTTCGCATTAACTTTTGACTCATTAATCATTTTCGTCAGTCTCCTTTCAATCATTCTCTCTACATGCCCAAACCATCTAAGCATACCTTTTTCAATTTTAGTCACTGCATCTTCTTTTATACCACAACGTTCTCTTATCACACCATTTCTTACTCTGTAACTCAGTTTTAATCCACACATACTTTTCAACGCTCTCATCTCTACCGCATTTATTTTACCTTTGTGATTCTTCTGCCATACCCAACTTTCACTACCATACATAAGTGTTGGCACCAACACTCCTGCATGGATTCATCTCTTTCAAAAACCATAACTTTTGTTTTGTTTACATACACTTTCATTCCTTTTCCTTTCAAAGCTTTATTCATAATATTTACCATTTACTGTAGCTCATTAGCGGATGACCCAAGTATTACTTGATCATCAGCGTAAAGTAAATATTTGATGAGTAATTCATTCATTCTTAACCCATATTTACCTACTTTGAGATCTGTCAAAAAAATCTAAGATGGAAACGCGTTAATCTGGTAAGAGGAAATTAATCTTTTGTGGTTTCTACACAGCATCGTACTGGAAAACATATCTCTTGCTTGATGGTACGCCTTTGCTGGTACGCGTTTCTTTCCTCTATGTACCCACAGGATCAGCACCTACCCAAATGATACCACGAGTAGGAACTAGTCATACAATATTCAGAATTAAGTCACGCATTTCGGTTTAAAAGGTGTTAAAAGAACACTTCAGTCCTGAAGTAGGCCGCGTATTTAGTTCGTCGCTTGCTGCCTCGGGCGTAAAGTAAACGAGGTTAGCACGAGTAGTTAAAAGGCTAACAACTTTTCATATTAACCGTAACTTTAACTTAAGTCAATTGGCTTAAAGTATGTTGTTACTTTCGTCCCGAATTTGAAACGTGAGTTTGCAAAACTTTCATACGTTTATATAAAGTGTTTATTGAAGTTATTAAGCTTGTGATAATCTTTTGTTAGCACGTTGAGCCGTCGGTCCTGCGCCTGATCTCTCTCTCCGGTCGTGTCGGATTGTCGTCATGTCGAACTATGAGAGTGAAGGAATAGAGAGTACACTTGTGTACTATGCCTGCCAATCCGCAGTGGAGCAGCGTGGTGGGTCTATGCTCTAAAAACCCTCACTCATATGAGCGAGGAGGCCTGTGCCCAGCAGTGGGACGTTAATGGGCTGCTACTTACCTTTTATATNCACCTTCTGGTTATTCATAAAGGCGCGCAGGGCACCATTTACCATATTTCCTGTATTCACTCTCCTTTCAATATCACTTTCACATTTTCCATCTTTTTAAATTTAGATCCCTAGTATACCAATTCATCCACTTGTTCCCCATCTATCAAAATATTGCCATTCATCATAGATTTATCTCGTTCAAAAAGCATAACTTTCGTTTTGTTTACATTCACTTTCATTCCTTTCGCTTTCAAAGCTTCATTCATAATATTGAGCATCTCCTGTAGCTCATTAACGGATGACGCAAGTATCACTTGATCATCAGCGTAAAGTAAATATTTGATGAGCAATTCATTCATTCTTAACCCATGCATACCTTCTTTTAGATCTGTCAAAACAATTTAAGATGGAAGCGCGTTAATCTGGTAAGAGGAAATTAATCTTTTATGGTTTCTACACAGCATCGTACTGGAAAACATATCTCTTGCTTGACGGTACGCCTTTGCTGATACGGGTTTCCTTCCTCTACGTACCCACAGGATCAGCACCTACTCAAATGATACCACGAGTAGGAACTAGTCATACAATATTCAGAATGAAGTCACGCATTTCAGTTTAAAAGGTGTTAAAAGAACACTTCAGTCCTGAAGTAGGCCGCGTATTTAGTTCGTCGCTTGCTGCCTCGGGCGTAAAGTAAACGAGGTTAGCACGAGTAGTTAAAAGGCTAACAACTTTTCATATTAACCGTAACTTTCACTTAAGTCAATTGGCTTAAAGTATGTTGTTACTTTCGTCCCGAATTTGAAACGTGAGTTTTCAAAACTTTCATACGTTTATATAAAGTGTTTATTGAAGTTATTAAGCTTGTGATAATCTTTTGTTTGATTCCTAGATGATTAAGATTTTATTTATTAAATTTGATGAAAAAAAAGTAAATATATATGTCGGAGAATAAGAGAGAGAGAGATGGAGAGCACAAAGCATAGGGGCGTAGGCTTCTCCACCGACATCGTCGAATGGGATCTATTATTTAATTTCCCATACTGTGGGCATTCGTGGGTAATGTTGATGCCATCAAGCACTTCATTAATTAACTCGGACAATCAATCATTCAATGTTCTCGATATGAACTTAAACAAATTCATTAACAATATTAAGCTAGGAACGCGACCGTTTCAACAGTCGACCGCTGCGGTCGAGCGCTACTCGAGAACTGCCGAGAGACGCGCTGGACCGCCACTTATTGACTCCGCCCCATTCCGACAGACAGATGGCGCCAGCACTCCATAGACCATTGCACGCGAACCAGCGATTCACTGACTATTGCACCCCGACATACATATTTAGAACAGTTAGTGTGAAGTGTGGAACTGTTGTTAACTCTTCAGCTGATATAGACATTTGTTGCTTACGTAACTTTGCTATTTTTTTGTAATATATAAAATATAAATAAGGTTACTGTGGGTTATCCTGTAGAGATAAATATATACCATGGTAGACTTTTCATCCATCAAATGATTTATCTCGTAAGGATTATCCGATCCCTGTTCAAGTACATCGTGTGTTGTTTATGACATCAGATTACAAATATTTGAAATTTTAGGCTTTGTGTATTACAATATTTATGAATTATACACATAAATCTGCCTCTTAAATCACTCTATCTATTACCTATAGTTGCAATAAAATACATTGAATAGTTTAAAAGATATAAGTAATAAATAAAAATTTTAACAAAAAAAGAACCGCCTTCAAAACAGACTTACAAATATTAAAATACACTAAAAAGTAAGTAATAATTGCGTATTCTTTCATAGTGTTCTTCGTATTCTTATATTCGGAGTCGGCGTCATCCAAGGATGATGTTCCCCGCGTGTCCACTTGGCAGCTCCCGCGTCTCTCCCACCTACAGCTATATATGTAGGCACCTTGGCTGACACCGACTCCAAATACAAGAATACGAACACTATGAAAGAATACGCAATTATTTTTTACTTTTTGGAGCATATTAATATAAGTTAAGCATATTAAGTAAGTTTAATTTGAAGGCGGTTCTTGTTTTTGTTAATTTTTTTTTATTTTTAGTGACTCTGAAGTAAACTTACAAATTTGTTTCAAAATGTGTACACCTAAAAACGTATTGCCCCGGCTACCACCGCTTTATACATAATACACCTTGTAAATATCGCAAGCTCATTGCTGTTTGGTTACAGACAGTTATATTTTCTGCCATAAACCGCACCCTTACTGAAAGCCGTTGAGGAGATCCATTGATCTTCATATTTAACTACGACTAGCACTTGAACATACCGAAGTTACGGTAGGCAACCTAAATATCTGATTAGCCTATAAAAAATTCTGCCGAGTATCGTTAATTTGCTCTTAGGAATTGAAGAGTTCCGTCACTTTCTCATGGATTCCATCATCAGAACATAACCAAACTATCACAAAACAACGCTTGAAGTATGTCCTTTAAATGAAAGAAGAATCATCGAAATCAGTTGGTATGATCTTGAGTTATTCGTATTCATACAATTTTTTTTATATCAAGATCGGTCCACCCAGTCGAAAGGTATGGTAAGAAACATAAAAAAAATACAGACGAATTGATAACCTCCTCCTTTTTTTTGAAGTCGGCTTAAAATAAAGCGGAAGCGTTTTCATTTTGTGCATATATCTAAATATAAGTAAACTAATTATAAAGAAGTTCTGCGGCATTTTTCCTAGCTATTCCCTTTATTAGAAGCATCAGTTTAAAATCGACTCTGCAATGCCAAGGACATTGTACCCGGAAGTATTTCCGGACAAACGTCCGGTGCTCGGAAACCGGACGCAGTTATCCATTCGAAAAAACTACAGAGAATTCTTGAAAGAGGAGATGACAAGGTTTCTATTCCTATTGCAATTGTTAATTATCTCATTATCCTTCTTTTATATCAATTATATCTAGGTTATATAATATATAGGAATGTTTGATTAGAAATGCGTATGCTACGAGTACGTTGGGCAAGCGGGGTCACACTCAAAGATAGAGTGGAGAATGAATAGAGGAACATTAATGGTTACAGATAAACACAATTAGGAGGTGTTTTTTAAGTTGGAATATAAAACAATAGAACAATCAATGGATGGGTGTATGTAAACAACCAAAATTCTCACTGAAACCGAGCGAAACTCTCGTGATCTTTAAGCGAAGAGCCAAAGGCCCAACGAAAAACATTCTACTCTGGCACTACCGATACATTGTCCTTTAGGCCTCCTCCGTTGGCGATTACGAAAGACAACTGGCAGCCTATTGACGTCCCATCACTGGACACAAGCCTCCTCAATCGTAGGAGACAGGTTTTAAGAGCAAAGACTAGCCACGCTGCTTGACTGTCGACCTTCAGGCTACTAAAACCTCAGAGCAATTCTCAGAATATGCAATCTTCCTCACGATGTGTTTTCTTCACCAAAAGCACAATGGTGGATTGAAAACAACAATCAAGTACGTAAGTTTCATGTTTATATAGATAATCTTAACGGTTCCACTAGGATATCATGACTTTCGATGAGCATTACGATATGCTTGAAAAAGGAAATATAGCAAAGAAAGGGTCCATGATTAATACGCACACAGGCCGTAATGTCCGCGTTTTGTTTTATTGCACAAAATAGTCTTGACGTGGGCCATTAAGCCCCGCCCATTCATTCGGCCCCCCATCAGTTCATCCATTCGTACACTCGAGCTACGACTACCTGGGGAATGTATCGACTTCAGTTGTGTCTTCCTCTTTATACAATGTTCCTTTTAAAGTAAAACATTTTTTTCATCGGCTCAAATTTATCGTCTATCTATCCCGTGTCACATTATAGCGGTGTGGTGGTATAGGGAAAGGGGCTTGGCAGAGTAGTAAAGGCCAATACGGCGGAGCCCATGGCTAGTATCGACTGTTTTACTTGTATCATTACAGCCACCTACGCATTTGGGGTAAAATGAAAGGCTCTTGGCAGTATAGCCGAGGTCAATATGACATCCATGACTAGCATAATTACAAACTACCGCGGCATTAGGTCAAAGTGAAAGGGACCCGAGAAACCAACCAAAACCAATATGGCAGCCCCTACAGCTCGCATCAGCTGTTTCACTTGCGTCATTACAGACAGCCACTGAGTTTTTGTGAATTTAAAGACCTTTGGGAGAGTAGCCAAGGCCAATATTGCGACGCCCATACCTTACTTCAGCTGTTACACTACGGCCGTGGGGTTGGGGTAAAGTTAAAGGCCCTCAGCATAGCAACTAAGGCCACAACAGTGTTTTTTAATTGCTGACAGATAAACGATTGACTGTAGTCTCACGTAATGCTATAGTCTAAGAAAGAAGGGCGCTAATCTGGTAAAAGACAGTTTACCTCTTATGGCTTCTACACAGCATCGTAACAAAACTCAAATATTTTGCTTAGGACATTGTTGCTGGTAAGATGGTAACCAGTGAAGACTTAGTCAAATTAGAAAATATAATTTTCTGATATTATCCTGACGGCAATTGAACCCAGAACTAGGTAAGCGAAGACCTGCAGCATTACGCCAGCGAGGCCGTCAAATTTTTGTGATTAAGAACTCACCTCATGATAAATTCTGATATATTTTAAGAGTCTCTTATAGTTTTTCATCGTTCCAGAACACAATAATTTTGTTTTCCGGCTCGTCTTTGCTAAAAGTCTGATAAATAGCCAAAGCCGCTCACCGTTCTGGACCCGGAATTTAAAAATGCAATTTTCCAAATTTTCTCTGCCGGAAATCGAATCCTCTGGTTTCTGCTAGCAAAGCGAGTACACGCACCATTGCATCAACGAGGTCGTTTCTGTTTGAGTAATTTTGTAACGTCCACATAATTGTATGTATCCAATCAACATGCAGATTTTTGTCTGTCCCAAAAGCAATTTCCTTTGCGGAAAAAAAATAAGACAGTTCTTCTTTTATGTTGCTATTTGATTTTAGATTAGGTAAAGCGACGTCGAATATTTTTAAAAGTAGAAATTTTAATAAAAATGCTATAAATAAATATTGACATAGAACACTTAAGAAGTAGCCCATTAACGTTCCACTTCTGGGCACAGGCCTCTTCATTTTTATGGGAGAGGGTTTTAGAGCATCGAACCACGCTGCTCCAATGATTTCTAGTGGCGGGTTAACTGTCCCTAGAATTTCACTCGGAATATGCAGGATTACTCACGATGATTTCCTTCACCGAAAAGCACAATGGTGGATAAGAAAAGAACAATCTAGCACGCAATCAACATGTTACTCCGCCGGCAGAGATGAGTTCCCCAATTTCCGACGTCACCCGGACGTGGACTACACCAACGCTCTCAGGCGCATTCTTAATCAAATACAAGATTCCTCTACCACATCCTACTTGATTTTAAGGTCAATACTATTCCAAGCTGAAGTTCGGTCTCACAAGAGACCTTGATACAGCGTTTCCAGGAAAGCTAGCCCTTTTAAGGATTCCCACTCGAATAGTGGCGAGGTCCCTAAGAGCTCGTCTCGCCTATTGGTGTAAAAGTCAATAGAGATAACAGTTAAAGACACTCCAAACCACAAAAAATTGGCGTCACTGCTTTGACTATATGTAATCAACGTGTCAACAACTTCTCGGTCTACCAACCCTCTCTTCTATAAATGAGGAGGTCTGATCCCTGTAGTGGGACGTCATTAGGCTGTTACTTTCACCTTAGATACGAACGAGGTAGCAATTTTGATAAACGTGTATTTGTAGTCTGCTTACTTGCATTTATTTTGGAGTTATTAGTTCTAATTTAAATATAATAAATTAATATTATGTTGTAATGATGCTGGTAGAAAAAGGAGAGCCGACTGAGTTTGTTGTGGACTCTTTTCAGGAAAGGAAGTAAAGAAACCGTCGTAAATTTATATTTTAAGCTGTTCTTTAATATCCTCATCAGTTGAACATTCAAATGAATGTGTGGAAAAACCCATATTTGATGATTGAAAGTGTTGTAAAGGTCTAGTTGAGTTTTATTTAGAATTGGGCTCCATATAGACTCCATATGAATGAGGAGGATGATAAAAAGCAGGATATCCAGATTATGCTTACATTAACATAAGTTAAACAAATATTTCTCGAAGTGATGGGCATTAAGTTTAAGAATTAAGCAAAATATGCAAAATTTCTGACTATAAAGCCGTTTCTTAGTGTAACTTGTTCAAATTCCAAGAAGTGAGGGTAATGAAATCTACAAGAGGAATTACAATCTGTCCTTTAATTAGTCCAAGTCCCTCGGCTCGTCTAAAGTTTTTACATTTGGCATTGCGAGGTTGTCTGTGTTTTAATTTTGCATTGATTAAGCTCGTGGGGACGTTTGGATTGAGTCACAGCGAGCTTAAAAGTTTTTGTGTATAAGAAACTCGAAGAAGACGTAATATTTATAATATAAGATAATACTAGCGACCCACCTTGGCTTCGTATAAGTGGTAGAGCGTATTCTACATGTTTTATCTGTCACAGGATTGCTTGACACACTAACAATATTTACGAGGATACATGTATTTTATGGTGTAAGACTGCGTTGACCTTACAGTTCAATTAATAAATGCACATGTAACTCTATCGCATATCAACTTCACATAAAGTCTCGTTGGCGCGATGGAACAAGTACTCACTAGGTTAGCAAAGATCCTAGGTTCAATAAAAATGTACTTTATTTGGTGAATACGATATAAAGGTAAACTGTGGACGCGAGCAACCCTCTCATCGAAGGAGGGGGGACGCAAGCAGGCTTTGCTCATTGCTTACCTGAATTGAACCAATAAATCGGATTCATCCGAGGAAGCGAGAGCTGTAGGCGTCAGCGAAGAACTGGACGCCACTGTTGCGGACAGGAGCAGCGAGCTTAGCCTAGCGGCCACTAATTCTTATTGGTCAATCCACGGCGACCCCTCCCTCATCTACCTCAACACCCGCGATCGCCGTCTCTCCTGCTCATCACGCCGTATGTACGTGCCGAGTAGGAGAGTTGTATAAAAGTACTCTCCCAGAGTTTGTATGTCACATTTCACCTTAGACTCCCGAGTGGAGTAGATTTACTTTTAAGCACGACTTGCAAACATTCAAAAACCCAAAACTCAGCTGAAATTGCAAGATCTGAACGATCAAAGCCTGAACAACTGACATCCGAATTCTGAAGATTGAGGCCCGAACCCCATATAGTCCACTGAACCCGGAGAGATTTGCCTGAATCTGAATCTCTCCCCAACACCCACCGACCAAATGAAGAAGGTTCCGCTGAGTTTCAGTAGATATCCTGGTACAGCCAGCGAATTTCAAACTCCCGAATGGAGGTTAACATTTCATTCAACGTTTGTCAGTGTAAAAAAGTAAAAACTTATTAGAGTCCCACTTTTGATTACAGGCTTCTCACTCATATGCGATAAGGATTGTGTAAAGTACAGCCCCAGCACTGCAGGTTGGGAAGCTATACATACCCTCAACTGCCTCATTGATCTAGTGGTCAGCGGGTACGGCTACAGACATAAGGTCCTGGGTTTGAATCCTTAGACGAGCGAATTCCAACATCGATATTGAGTTTTCTGTAAAGAAACTGTCAATATTTGCTCGACGTTGTGTTATAGGCAGTCTACGTTTAGATATCGATCCTGCACCTGCACTCTCTCAAGTTGTGTCGGATTACTATCACCTTTTTATTGTATTTGTTTTCTAAGCCTGCCAACCCGCAGTGGAGCACCGTGGTGGGTCGATGATCTAAAAAACCCTCCCATCTATGAGTGAAGAGGCATGTGCCCAGCAGAGGGATGTTAATAGGCTGCTACTTACCTTAACTTATTGAATCAATAAATAGTGTCCCAAAAATGTATTTTCTGGCAAAAATACAATTTTGTGACGTAATACGTATTTTTTGTAAGGGGTAAAGGCCGTAACAAATTACTTGGAATTATGTGTTGTTATAATATTGGAAAGCGTGTACCCTTCACAGAGGTAATATCCCGTGAAACGCCTAATGCCGTGTTGATAGATGTTCGCCGTACGACGTTTGCATAAGAAACCGGCTGCGTATGTGATCGGGTTTTAATGAAATACGTTTTTCAACAAAGAGGTTTCCTGTTAATCGACATATTTAGGAAGATAGTACTTCCTAAATATACCAAGTATTGAAAAGCTGGTGCTTTTTGGTACAAATTTTTATAAACGGTTTTCTAATAGAAGGTTTCATTTGATAGTAAACATCAACAAGTATCGTCGGCGTCGCTTCAACCGATGGACGTCCACTGCTGGACATAGGACTCACGTAATGACGTTCACAAGGCCCGATCTTGCGCCGCCTGGCTCCAGCGGCTACCGGCGACCCTCTTTATATCATCGGTCCACCTGGTGGGGGGTCTGCCTACACTGCGGCGTCCGGTCCTTCGGCCCCCGATGTCCATCGGTCCTTCGGACTATGTGCCACTTCAGGTTCGCGATTCGTAGAACTATGTCGGTGACTTTGGTTCTACCACGGATCTCTTCATTTCTAATTCGATCTCGTAGAGAAACTTCGAGCACGGCCCTCTCCATCTCACGCTGAGTGACTCTGAGCTTCCGCATGAGGCCCATAGTCAGCGACCACGTCTCAGAATCGTGGATCAGTATACTTTAAGAGAAATCAATTGATGTTTATTTCATTATAAAGAGAAAAGTATGCAATTATCGATGTAAAATGATATCAGCCGAATTTCCGCCTACACCAGCAGCACCATATGCTGCACAACCTGCTATAGAACTATGATTAATGATTTTTTGTCAGGATTGTAAGATATTGATGTGGACGACGTTTATTTTCAACAAGACAGTGCTATGTGCCACACAAGCAACGAAACAATCGCAATTTTGCAAGAAAATAATAATAATAATGGCTGCGCTTCGGAGACCTCTTTGGGGAAACCGAAGGTTTTGTCTGTGCAATACAAGATCAAGTGATCAAGACCCGGAACTACCGAAAGTACATTCTGAAGGATGGCACTCACGACATATGTCGAGCCTGTTGCTGTCCCGAAGAGTCACTCAGACATGTGCTTTCGGGATGTCCGGCGCTTGCCAATACTGAGTATATGCATAGATAAAACCAAGCAGCCAAAATTCTCCACCAGGAACTTGCCCTAAAATACGACCTCGTGGATGAGAGGTTGCCGTATTACAAGTACACGCCGGTGCCAGTACCCAAATGTGGCGCCGTCTGACTCTATTGGGACCGGTCGATTATCACGGAGAGGGCTATACTGGCCAACAAGTCTGACATCGTGATAATAGACCGGGCACAGTCTCGGGTGTTTTTGGTGGATATTACGATCCAGTATGACGATAATTTCGTGCGAGCTGAGACGGAAAAAAAGTGCAAGTACCTGGATCTGGCGCACGAGATTACCGCCATGTGGGGGGTGGGGTCCACTGAAACCATCCCAATCGTTATATCTGCCAACGGTTTGATCCCAGTCAGTCTCGCTCACCATCTGAGACGGCTGGGATTCCATAACGGTTCGCTCGCAGCAAAAACGCGTAAAATAATAATAAGGAGGTGTTTTTTCTCGAAGAGATGATTACAACTGAACCACAAGATTATATGATTTAACATCTTATTTTGGTGGCCACTTGAGAGATGAGGTATCTGCCAATGCTCTGCAGCGAATTCAAAACCTTGACGATGGAATTCTTTAATTTATAGAGGACATACAGGGCGTCAAATGTGTGATTTGGTCTTTAAAAATCAATGTGCAGTATATGGTGCTGCTGGTGTAGCTGCAGTAGCCATTTCATCATTCCGTTTTCCAATGTTAATTGCATAGCCTTCTCTTTACAATTAAATAAATAATAAAATTTACATTGTTCGGAACAAAATGGGAATGATCAATGCCCTTCTTCATGATGTATGTACATACTATTTGAAGTGAATAATAAATTATGAAGACTATTGGCATCCATTTCTGTGTGTGTTTGTGGGGGGAGATGGGACGTAAATAGATATTTAATACAAATTTCTTTGCATTTCCTTTTTATTAACGAATAGATGTTTATAATTTTATTTATTTTGTTATACAATACGCAATTAAAATAAGTATAGTTGTACTCTTTTGTACTGTATTAACATTTATCGTAGGTGCTAACCAATCAACAAAAACCGTTCTTAATGTCACTCTACACTACCAATACGGTTCAATGAGGATTTTGAATGGAATTATTAAAATCTTTATGTAATTAGTAAAAGAAAATATATATATGTCTGAGAATAAAAGAGAAGGAGAAGAAGCATAAAGTATGGGCATAGGGTTTTCCACCGACATCATCGTTACTGTGGATCACATCCATACTGTGGGCGTTGGTAGGTAATGTTGGTGCAATCAAACACTTTATTAATTAACTCTACTATTAATTAAATTATAACATTTATCCTGATATCAATTTATACAAACTTATTAATAATAAAAGCTAGGAACGCGACAGTTTCAACAGTCAACCGCTCCGGTGGACCGCCACTCGAGAACTACTGAGAGACGCGGGCCGGATGTCATTATTGACTCTGCCGCACACCGATAGATGGCGCCAGCGTTCTACAAACTACTGCACTGCTACATATATATAATCCTAATATTTCCAATTTCACGAGGATTGTCGAGGTCGCGATAAACAAGCAAAATATTGTGGTATAAAAGAAGATGAAGTGACTAAAATTGAAATGAGACTGACAAAAATGATGTTGGAAGTTGGACGCTGTGAAAGTTGGAAGGGGAAGATCAAGGCAAACGTTTCTGGATCAAATCCAGGACATTTTCAATAAGGGCCAGGTCAAGAGTACTAGTAAAGATTTAATGAGAATAAAAGAAGCGAAGGAGGTATGCAAGGATCGTGGTAAGTGGAAGGACGTGGTCTCTGCCTACTGTATGTAAGAATAATGTTCACTTGATGTTATAATGTGAATCCTTAGCAACATATGATTTTATAAAGAAAATATAGAAGCATTTGTCTATATTTTTACGTTCAAGTATATTCTTATATTCAAAGAAACTTCCTTATCCTTAAGATCATAAGAAATTCAGGGTGCATAAAATAATAATCCCAATCCAAGGGGAGTTAACGACAAATCGACTGGAAGTAATAAATGTTTATGTATCAGTTTGTATGGTAAATATATTTTTACTGCTGTTATATATCTATCAATATACAAGTTGTGCTGATATAACAGTTTTTACGATATCTATGAATTCTAGCATAGAAAGGTGATTGTTGTGGGTTCCTCTCAGGAATGACCACGAAGACAAACCATGGTAACTGAAGATATATTGTAAATGTAGAAAAAAAAGATATGTTAAAAGTGCTGTAAAACCTATATAAAAACAGAATTTTTGGTTTCATTTATTCTTACAACGGACCCCTAAAAAACTAACGTGCTTGCCATTCTAACTACGTACGAGTATGTTTAAACTCGGTAGAGAAATCAAACTACTTCAGCTAATTGCTGTCATAAACTTAAATAAAACTAAGAACTCTTAACTAACTCTATTTTATAGTTTGCTGAATTTAATTTTGAGGAATTCTAAAGTATAATTAAAGATGGACGTACGTTTCGTATGGGAATTTAATTTAACGTTCGCATGGACTTAATGAAATCGTTTGTAAGACTTATTACTCTTTATATATATCACTCTTGTATGTCTGTGATAAATTATTTCATTTTTGGACCGAGTTTTGTTGAAAATTTTGAATGGTTTAGATTGAACATTGTATTAGAAGATAAAACAGATCAAAAGGCGTATTATAATGTTGAACATAAAAGAGAGTATGTATGAGTTAAGAATGAATGAATTACTTATCAAATGTTTACTTGCTGATGATCAAATAATACTTGCATCATTTGCTAATGAGCTATAGGAGATAGTAAATATTATGAATGAAGCTTTGAAAAGGAAAGGAATGAAAGTGAATGTAAACAAGACGAAAGTTGATAATGAATTTATGATGAATGACATGAAGACAGTACCTTTTTATTCCTGGGAAATGCTTTTACGTACCCCGCCCAGTCGGGAGTTTGAAATACTCGTACATGCACTCCCACTAGTCAGGAGTGTGGGACTCACTCGTCGCTTCAACCGATGCACGTCCACTGCTAGACATAGGTCTCACGTAATATTGTCCACAACGCCCGATCTTGCGCCACTCCAGTACCTTCGCGCCTCAACGTCCATCAGTCCGTTGGACTATGTGCCCCACCCATTGTTACTTCAGGTTTGCAATTCGGAGGGCTATGTCGGTGACATTGGCCTTTTCATTTCTGATTTGATCGCGTAGAGAAACTTCGAGCATAGGCCTTTCCATCGCCCGCTGAGTGACTCTCTCGTCCATAGTCAACGACCACGTTTTGGAGCCGTAGGTCATCTGGCAATATGCACTGTTTGAAGAGCTTTGTCTTCAGGAATTGAGGGATATTGAACGAAAAGATCTTTCGTAATTTGCCGAACCAAGCTGGACCCACTTAACCCGCTAAAACCCAGCGGTACTTGTCATCCTAAAGTAGTACACCAAAGGCTTGCTTGCGCAATCTAGTATGGTGTCCCACATGAAACCATATCGAAGTTCAAGGCCTTCTGCCACCCAGCCATCTGCCAAATCGTAATAGAGCAGTTTGGTGAGTCTACGTTCTAAATCCTCTTTCTAATATAATTAAGAAGACCTGTATCTAGCTATTGGTCGTTAATAGACTGCCATTCACCTAAATTTAAGACAAAAATTGAGATTTTGTACCAAAAAGAGCTGAATCATCAGTATTGTTGACCATAAAGTGCTGTTAGCAGAAAAGGTCAATACTATCGCGATACATGAGTGCTCCACTTAACTACTAACTATTGGAAGCACGCGATATATTGCGTATAAGGCCACCTACATACGAGATTACCTTTGTTTTTACGCGTTTTTTTACAAGGAAGCTAATCGAAAACTGTAATTTGGAGTACTGCTTATACAATGAAAAAAATTGAAAGTGCGTGCGTACAAGTTACAAATGTTAGAAGTGAAGCTTCTTTGGCAAACAAGTCTTGTTTGAATTTACACAATTGATATAAAAATCTAATACGATTTCAGAGACTTAGAGGAATGGAAAAAGGAAGACACATTAGGAATTTAAGTGTCATAATTGAAACAAATAATTTATTGTTAATTAAATTTAAAATTTAGATTAGAGAATTTATGACATATATTTATTTTATGAAAAATAGTATATTAAATTCTTAAATGCCTCATGTTATTTGTAAATAAACTACTTAACCTTTACATGAATTAGTATAGAAAACGCTGCACAACTTTGTGACACTGATCACGCGTTTCATCCGTAAAGATTTTACCCCGATGCGCCTGTAGAAGTTTCACTTCGAAATTAACGCTTTTTTGATTAAATCTTCTCTAATTTCTTTATCATTCTATTGGATGTCCCATGTTCCGTAAAAATTATCTGGGTTATTTTAGTAGCCCCGTTCGGATCACGTGTGATTTTTTGATAAATACAGATGAAAGGGTTAAAAAGGTAATTAACGTGACACTGCTGGGCTCATGCCATGGTTTTGCTTTTGTTGGTTATGTTTTTCATAGGCTACTTTCAGTGTAATGTTACTCCAGAAGTTATCTCAAGTTTAATTACATAATCCGTATGAAGTTCTTGTTTTAACGTCAATTGTAATTGGTCATTATATTTCGAATAGGGAGTTATACAAGGGTATAACTGATGGTAGTGTAGGAGTAGTAACTGCCTCATTGGCCTAATGGTTAGCATGTTCGACTACATACATTAGGTCCTGGGTTTGAGTCCCGGGTCGGGCCAATTCGGACTCAATATTTGCCCGAAGTTGGGAAGTTGGCGGTGTGATCCACCCCCGTGCCTCGGAGAGCACGATAAGCCGTCGGTCCTGCGCCTGATCTCTCTCCGATCGTGTCGGATTCCCGTCACATCGGAATATGAGAGTGAAGGAATAGAGAGTACACTTGTTGTGTACTATGTCTGCCAATCCGCAGTGGAACAGCGTGGTGGGTCTATGCTCTAAAAACCCTCGCTCCTTGGAGTGAGGAGGCCTGTGCCCAGCAGTGGGACGTTAATGGGCTGCTACTTACTTTTACTTTTACTAGTGTAGGAGAGCGAGGGAAATTCTATTTGTGTCACTATAAAAGTAAAATTCGAAATATGATTGTTAAGAATCAGAAAATAGTATTACTTATTTTACCAAAACAGTTGAAACACTTCGGTGTTTCTCAATAAAATGTTTATATCAAGAGGAACGTTACATATTTGTTTCGGTTTAGCGCATTTCTGAGCATTTATGAACCCAAAGAGGGTACTTAAACACAATTTGCATTTTGCTTAATTTCAACCTCTTTCGTAATGTTCCCGCGCCCACTGCGCTTAAGTGGGCGGTGTTCACGTCACAAAATGCCTCTAAAGACCCACAACTTCCACGTAATAGTCCAACAGAATTTTTCTGTGATTAATAACTTAAATCTTCGTGACTTCGACGAGACCCTTAATCTTTTCTACGTGACAAATCTCATTGTTGAGGAGTACGGGCCTCGAGGTTTAGCCTCATTGCCCGGGCATTTCCTCGGGCATCAGTGTTGCCCGGTAATCGATTATGCCCGCACTAAAAACAGTGCTTGCCGATAAAGGTAGCTAATCAACTGCGCCGCTGCAAATCATGATGTGATGGCGAGGCGAAAATATCTAACTAACGGTGAGTAAATATGAAAAAAATGTTTGGTATATAGTAAAAATATCAATTTCTCTTTTTCTTAGAAACCATTCCTACCTGTCAAACATATGAAGTGTGTCCCGTCGATCAGAAATCAAATTAAAGTGTAAAGTGTTTTTCTTAATACTTTTGGTTTTGAATGTCAAACGTTTGATGTTTATCCCGTCGTTCAGAAATCAAATTAAGGTATAAAGTATTTTTCTTAATATTTTTGGTTTTGAATGTCAAACGTTTTATGTTTATCCCGTCGTTCAGAAATCAAATTAAAGTAAAAAGTGTTTTTCTTAATACTTTTGGCTTTGAACGTCAAACGTTTGATGTTTATCCCGTCGTTCAGAAACCAAATTAAAGTATAGAGTGTTTTTCTTAATACTTTTGGTTTTGAATGTCAAAAGTTTTATGTTTATCCCGCCGTTCAGAAATCAAATTAAAGTGTAAAGTGTTTTTCTTAATACTTTTGGTTTTGAATGTCAAACGTTTGTTGTCTATACCGTCATTCAGAAATCAAATTAAAGTGTAAAGTGTTTTTCTTAATATTTTTGGTTTTGAATGTCAAACGTTTTATGTTTATCCCGTCGTTCAGAAATCAAATTAACATTTAAAGTGTTTGCTTAATATTTTTGGTCTTGAATGTCAAACGTTTGTTGTTTATCCCGTCATTCAGAAATCAAATGAAATTTAAAAGTATACTTTTGTTTTCATTATAATTTTTTTTTTTGACATTGACAACCAAAAAACTATATTTGACGGAGTTTGGCGGGAAATTGGGATTAAGGCGCGCTTTTTTGATTACATATTTGTTACTAAATTTGAAAGCATTCTGCAATTTATCATTCAGCTTTGTTATTTATCGATTCTGTGGCGGTACAAAGTTCGCCGAGTCAAAACAAATATTTTTAAACATTGGATGAGCCGTGTGTTTCTTTAGCGGTTTATTTTTATAAAAAATAAACTCACGAGCGGGTTGATCAGTATAAATTGATATTCGAGCCGTCTACACACAACCTTACCTCCGGCACTGCGGCGGCTAAGTAAACTTCCGGCGCACCGGATGTGAATTCTCCCATTTGGCGGGAACGGAGAGCACTTCCGCCATTATTTCGTATATCGTTTTGTTTCGTGGTTTACCCGAATCGCTGCCTTTGTTTTATGTGTGTTTTCTTAGATAGTTAATCTTTCTTGCCTCTGTAAGGTCATTTTAATAATATGATAACAAAATTTGACGGATTTAGATTAAAGTAAGTAGCAGCCCATTAGCATCCCACAGCTGGGCACAGGCCTCCTCGCTCATATGAGAGTTATTAGAACATAGATCCACCAGGATGCTCCAATATGAATTGGCAGGCATAGTACACAAGTGCACTCTCTATTCTTTCACTCTCATAGTCCAATATGACGGAAATCCGACACAACCGGAGAGAGATCTGACGCAGGACGGCTTAACGTGCTCTCCGAGGCACGGTAATGGATCACACCGCCAATTTCCCAATATTAAGAAAATCTTAATAGAAAACTCAATATTGATTTTTGAATTGGACTCGAACCCAGGTTCACCCGCGTAGACACCGATCTGGTGACAGTGTGGTGGAAAGTCTACTAAGTCGGACTATAGATTTGGTTTTGTTTACATAAAAGTTTTATTTACATCGTTTTTAATTAATTCCTTTCAGATTATTAGATACACACTTACATTCATAATCTAATCAAAATACATAGTTTACATATACGAGTATATAGTTTAGTGGTTAGCACGTTCGGCTACAGACCTCTCACCGATCGTGTTGGATTCCCGTCACAGTGGACCATGAAAGTGAGGGAATAGAGAGTGCACTTGTGTACTATGCCTGCCAATCCGTAGTGGAGCATCGTGGTGGGGCTATGTTCTAAAAACCCTCTCTCCTTTGAGTAAGGAGGCTCGTGCCCAGCAGTGTGACGTTATTGGCGTTCGCGCCCGATGACGCTAAGCATCGGTACTCTATGAGCGCAATATAGTCTATGGATTATCTGTAGTCTGTGGTCGTAAGAAGCCCCTAGCGAGTTGTCAACCGCGAAGTGTTAGTGACGGGCGCAGAATATGCCCGTTTCGGGAGTATTGTAAGATTTTGTCGGGAATCCCACGCGTTAATTATTTGGTGGGGCCAGTGAAACACTATCGTCGCGTTTTGTAGGCCCATAGAGTAGCCCTCTAGTGAAAGGTGGCGGGTCATAACGCGGCTAGATTAGCTCGCCTACGCTTTGGCCGCAATAGTCCTTCCTTCCTGTGGATTTTGGAGTGGACCAGAGAACCGGCGTCACCTTCAGCAGCTTTGGATGCCTTGGCAGCTTACACACTCTTTTCATTTCAATAATACACATATAAAGACACATCCCAGGGGATCATTCATCTGCCAGGGCTCGTCGTCGTCGAGGAGATCGGCGCCTGGAGATCAGGTAGGTGTTAAATTCACTAATTCTGTTCGACCCCTTTGGAATCTCTCGTATAATTTCTCCTCCCGCCGTCTACAGTGATCGAGGCTACCTTCACCACTATGGGCCCTGGTGATCCTTGGTAGCCTTTCATGATAGGGTCACGGCCGGCGTGAACAAATGGGCTGCTACTTATCTTACTTTTTACTTTACAACGAATATATATCTATTTAAAAACACTCTACTGGTAATGACGGAATTTTTTAAATCGCTCAAGTAATTTTTAGCTTGATGCAAAAAATTTAATTGGATAAGGATTTAATAGAGAGGTATGGATAACATGGTTTGATTATTGTCGGCACTTTTATTAACTGTTAAAGTGTAAAAATGTAATTATAGTGGCATAATCGCGGACTTTTTTGTAGATATTAATACCTTCTATAATATTATATAACAGTTTTTTGCTCTATCATCAATAGTTTCCGCAGCATACGCGATGACAGTTTTTTTTGTAAATAATTTTGTTCACGCCTGGCGTTTCATTAATGCACTTTTATTAGAGATTCCTATTATTTTGAGAAAGATATATAGCCTGTGTCACTAAGTGAAAATGCAGCTTTCTAATAGTGAAAAAGTTTTGAAATTGGTCCAATAGTTTTTAGGCGAAAACATTACAAACGCAAATGCAAAAACACAAATGTTTCCTCTTTAGTATATGACTTTAGACAGGTGAACGCTTGACTGTAATTATCCCTGATGGTAAGCTAATCATCGTACCGGAACAAAAACCTCTTGCCTGGCCACGGCCGAAGCCTCTCACCATTCAACACTCAGACTTATTAGAAAAAACGATTTTTTGTAAACAAATTAAGTAAAGATCAAAGCTTTATCCGATAAATAACGAATATCTTTTAATTTTTACGAGATCGGGAACTACGTGAGTGACAGCGCCAAGAACAGTTCATTCTTTTTTGGGTTAATCATGTGGAAATGTAGTAACAATTTTCGGAAGAGCTCGGTTTTCATATCCCCAGTTTGTGTTCAGAAATTTCAAACTAAATTTATTGTGTGCTTAACCACGACACTAGTTTCTAAAAACTTTTAATCGACATTTGTTGTACTGCTGTCTTGATTGTTACTAATTCAAATTACTGCCTAGTCTTTATATACATAAGAGATATCTATTGACTCATTACGATATCTTTGGATCCATAAGACGTAGAGACTTGAAATTTGGTAGAGATATTCCTTTTGCCGAGTAGAGATTAGCTAATAACGGACTTTACGAAATTCCACCGGTAAGGGGCGTTGCAGGGGTATTAATTAAAAAAATCACATTTACAAACTATACACCGATAATCTAGAGCCTGAAAAAGGACTATAAGCTCTTTGCAGTAATACACAGCATATAGCTCGTTGAAGCATATAGCCTAAATTAGATAGATAGATAAAAATACTTTGTTGCACACTGACACATACTGGAAATACAAAACTAAGAATAAAAACTAGAGCTAGGAGAGTGCAAAGGCGGTCTTATTGCTGCGACAAAGGTTGTCTGGAGGAGATTGCTTCTCCTCCAGACAACCTTTGTAGAAGTTGATGCTTATTTAATAAATTAATTAATTGGTGGGGCAGAACAGTGCCAGAAATAAATACCATAGAAAATGGTACCCAAAAAACATTCCAAGCAGACGAAGTCAAGAGCTCAGCTAGTTTTATCATATTTGCTATTACTTAATCGCGTTTTAGAGTAATAGCGACAGAAATAGATAGTATTGCTGGAAAGACGATTGAAAACTGAACAATTCATATTCGACTGCTTCTCTGGCTCAGTGGTGCTAGTACATGTTTTGCTAGCAGAGACCCCGGTTTCGAGACCGAATTTAGGAAATTACATTTTCTATCTTGTCTGAGACTGAACTAGTAAAGAGGCGGGTAGGGGTAACCAAATTCCTCTACTTTAAATTAAAATATGATATTGTAATGATGACGGTAAAAAAAATACGAAATACTTGACTGAGTTTGTTGTGGGCTCTTCTCAGGACAGGGCGCGAAGGAACCATCGTAACCTTAGATATTATGTCCTTTGATACCATCATCAGTCGTACATTAAAATTAGTGTGTAGAACAATAAATTCTATTTGATGATTCAAAAGTCCTGTATTCGGTCTACGTAAATAAAGATATTTTGAATTTGAATTATCGCGCTTCCATCTTAAAATGTATCATTGTTTCTCAAACCTGTCGCTACTAAGAGAAATCTTTTTAGGGTAATTGGGATAAAATCATTATTTAGTAATAGAAGCACCTTTTCTTTAAGTTTATATTATTTAATATTTGCTCATTTTATACGAGATACTAAAAAAAGTTTAAATTTTTCTAAAACACACACACATGCACATACACGCACGCACATACACGCACAGGCACACACGCACGCACACACAAAAAGGCACGCGCACACACTAAATGAAATATATTTTTGTATGTGTAAACTTTAATTGCTTTAACTCCCAATTCGAAATTTTAAATAGATTCCCTGAAAGAAAATGTCAATATTTCGGTCTTCTAGGTGTTTATGTGTCTTTAAGACGCAGCTATGAATAATGTAATAGTAAACGCTAAAAAAACGTGTCACTATAAAAACTGAAGATACTGTTACTAGATAAATTCTATCTATCGGAGATTTAGCCTTCTGTCTGTATATAAACAATGATGCGTACGAAATAAATCGGCGGAATTCTGACCCATCTAGATTTCAGCGGCAAATTCGGTATTTGGCAAATCGTGTGGAAACACTGCCACAGTTATTGGACGATCCGGTAAATTAGACCGGGTGCTATCCGAGGCTTATATCGCCAGACCGTAGATTTCAAACGTGACCGAATTTGAATATTATCGATGAATCATAAAATGCTGTTTATTATCTGTGCTAATACTAGTTTACTCGCGCAATTTTGTCTAAAAAGGGTAAGTAGTAGCCTATTAACGTCCCAATACTGAGCCCAGGCTTCCTCGTTCACGGGAGAGAAGGTTTTTAAAGCATAGACCACCACGTTGCTCCACTGCAGGTTTGCAATCATTATATACAAGTGTCCGCTATTGGCCTCATGCGGAAGCTCAGAGTCACTCATATGGGATAGAGAGGGCTATGCTCGGAGTTTCTATAAAATGAAGAGATCCATAGTAGAACCAAAGTCACCAACATAGTCCTACGAATCGGTAACCTGAAGTGGCAATGGACGGGTCACATAGTCCGCAGGATTGATGGACATTGGAGGCTGGAGTAGCGACTCCGCTCCGGACGGCGCAGTGTAGGCAGACCCCCCACAAGGTGAACCGATGATATAAAGAGGGTCGCCGGTAGCCACTAGAGCCAGGCGGCGCAAAATCGGGCCTTGTGGACGTCATTACGTGAGACCTATGTCAGTCATTGGACGTCCATCGGTTGAAGTGACGGCGACGACGATACAAGTGCACTCTCTATTCCTTCACTCTCATAGTCCAATTTGACAGCAATCCGCCACAACCGGAGAAAGATCAGTTGCAGGATCGACGGCCTCACGTGCTCTCCGAAGCATGAAGGTCTAGCACATCATATACTTCCCAACTTCGAGCCAATACTAAGAACCCAGGACCTTACTTCTGTAGCCATATAAGCAGACGTCAAGACCAATGAGGCAGTTAGCAGGCAACTTTGTGTACTGGTTGGAGGACAGTTGCTTTCTGTGAGGCTATTATCTTGCAGAAGAAGGCATTAGAGAAGCAAAGGGAGAGAGCGGTATTTGCCGGAGAAGGAGAGGTATACGGCACAATCATGCGCGCCTGTTTCCCGTTTCATGAACCTTTGAGTCGGATTCATCCGGAGCGCTGGAGTTGAAATCGTTAATGAACATCTGGTGTCCACCATACGAATGAAGAGGGTTTCGCTGGGTTTTAGTGGCCAATCTGGTTTCAGAGAGTCCACACTCCTGGATGGAGATGTATACTCCATTCAGCGTGCGTAAATGCATTTCCCAGCGACAAAAAAAGGCAACTTCGTCTGCGTACACTTAAATGTGGGATCCATTCCATGCTTAGACGACAATAGACTCATATTTAACGAATTAAAATAAATTGTTAATTATCCTACATCTTTAGCCGGTAATGCTACAAAACGATAAAAGTCATCAAAATCAGTCGAGTAATTACGGATTTACATAGCAGTCAAATACAGTGGCAGGGATTTTTTATGCATATTCAAAAATAGGGAAAAGGAGCATCTTAGGCTTCTTATATTTACAACAATAGACAACCAGAATTACGCGAGTTGATAGATAGATAGATAGAAAACACCACGATACAAAATAATGTACAATCATTCAGTATTAGTTACTTTTACTGCGCATTTGTGGTCTTATCGCTCATAAGCGATCCCTTCCAGACAACCCTGTCGTCAGAGAGACAATCATAGAGAAGATAGAGAAGGTATAAAAATACTATAAACAACTATGTATGCTACATCTATAAAAAATGTAAATCTTATAGAGTTAGTCTATAGACTGCTTATTAGTGAGCTGAAACAAGTTTTTCTCGTCTCAAGTGTAAAAGGCACGGGTTTTTACATCTAGGAAGTAATTATCTTTAAAAGTTACGGAGAATAGAGAGCGCTGGAGATGGGAAGCTTCACACCAAAGTACGTTGACAATTGTATTAACAGTTTTATTAAAAAAAATAACAGTAGTTACACGCAACGCACGCAGTGGCTTCACCCATTTTTCCACGGGTTTGCGAATGCAAACCCGTGGAAAAATGGGTGAAGCCAGATTAAATTGTCAATGCACTCTATTCTTTTTCTTCATGCTGAAAACCTTCACTGTGATCTCACTAATATTTTTCACACTGGAAAATGCTTTTGTGCGAAATCTTATCAGGAGTATGGTTCTCGCTGGCAGCCAGCATTCCTATTGAAGCCCAGCGATGTCTTCCACATCCTTTAGTGCAGCAGCAGAAGATAGGTAGTCGCAATCTACCCAAGTATTCTGGAAGATTAATTAACACGGGTAAACTTAAGAAAGAGGCAAGGGAAGCCTAAATCTTCCAACCTTCTGCGCCGAAACAAAGAAGCGTCTCTCTGGCTCTCACGTGCCTTCTATAGCGAAATAAATGCCCTATACTCACTTTCGCTGGTGAACATTGCGCCAATTATGCTCTCCAACGCTATTGAAATGAAACTTGACTTCGTGACTCAAATTTGTCATGAAGTACAGATGTATAAGTATAGATAGTATAGTACAGATAGATAGTATAGTAGTAAGTAAGTATAAGACACTGGGGCATGTATTTGCTTTGTTGACAGCGATGCTAAGGTTCAATTTCTATCACATTTTGTTATTCCTTTGGATCTGAACTGGTGAATGGCAGTAGCTAGTTACCTGCCCTACCAGCAAAGACGTGTTGCCACACAAACAAATTACTTTAATGTTTCGTTATTCCACGATTTTTATGATTGAAAAATACAGCCGTTTCATCCAGGTTTTCTTCATAGCATATTCTTCGTGGATTACATCAAAAACCAGCATGATTGTGTTGTTTTTGGAAAATCTATCAGACCATCAGATGGATTTGCAGGTTCTTCTTCTTTCACGTCTTAATTTCTTTTCTAAAATTCAGTAATTTTAGGTTCATAGATACATTAGTTGATGGCGATTTAGTTATTTTTAATTTATTAACTGTAATTGCATTCCGGTATGATACTTTGTAGAAACCGTAAGAGGTATATTATCTCTTTCCAAGTTAGCGCGTTTCTATCTTAAACTGTATCGTTACTAAATGTCAGGAGAGATGTATAAAATGTCTGGGGTATTTAAACAAAATACAAAATGTATTTTGCTGATACGCCTCACAGTTGGTCAGAGGGGCAAATGATCATTTGAACAACTTTTTTCATTATCTCTAGCAACTCGAGTACTTTGATAGCGGAGTCCTATTTCGTTTTAGTTGTGATTGTATTTCTGCTTAAAAATTTCGTAACTGACATTGTATTTTTTCGTCATATTTCATTACCAAGTAAATAAAGCTCAGCCCAGACTAGATTAATCCCTAGTATTTCGTAGAGACAATTAATATTTGTCAAATAGAAAGCGAATAAATTCCTAATTTAAGTATTCTTGAATTACATAATAATAATCTATCTAAGACTGTAATAAATAGGCTTTCACACTTTTGAATCGACAAATATTTTTTTAAATAATATAAAATGTACTAATGATGCCATTAAAAAAGGGTTTATAATCAACTTTAAATGTGCTTCTTAACAGACGATACTAAATCAAAGCTTTATCAAAAATTTTGTAGAATAGAGATGTAATATATTATGTGGAGAAATCTATGTGAAAAAGGTTGGCGATTGACACCATGCTTTCTTTTAGATACTAGGCTATGCTGATGCATTTTTCTATTACAAAGGTAGCCCAAGTTACACCTGATAATATCAGGTCAAAATCGTTCCAGCTGTTTCAAGGATTTTTTGATATAATTACTTTAGATACAATCCTACGAATTTAGTGAAAAGCTATCAATTTGAAACTACAAATATGCATGCCAGTATTTTTATTTGTAAAGATTATTTAAACTGTAAGTAAGTGGCAGCTCTTTAACGTACCACTGCTGGGCACAGGCCTCCTAACTCCGACGAGCGAGGGTTTTTAGAGCATAGACCCACCACGCTGTTCCACTGTGGATTGGCAGGCATAGTACACAAGTATACTCTCTGTTCCTTAACTCTCATTGTCCGATGTGACGGGAATCCGACACGACCGGAGATCAGGCGCAGGACCGACGACTCAACATACTATCCGAGGCACGGGGGTGGATCACACCGCCAACTTCCCAACTTCGGGCAAATATTGAGAAAACCTTAATAGAAAACTCAATATTGATTTTTGAATTGGCCCGACCCGGGACTCGAACCCAGGACCTCATGTCTGTAGTCGAACATGCTAACCACTGAACCAATGAGGCATTTATTTAAACTATACTTGCATTTTTTAAACTGAAACTTTCGTGGTTTATCGACATATTTGAAGAAAAATGTACTATATACGGTTACATACGAGTACCACGATAATGTTTTTGTGAATTCACAAAAACATTATCGTGGTATGTAACCGTATATAGTACATTATTCTATACTTGCATTTATTTGGAATGTACATAATTAGTCAAATGGGCAAAATCTATTTCTAATTTTGAATGAAATTTTGAAATAAAAATCAATAATCAAAATCAAAATATTATTCATTTCAAGTAAGCTCGATAAACTGCCTTGTCAATGAATTTACCATTGGTTCGGAATATTGATATCTACTGAGAAGAATCCGATAAGAAACTCTTTTAGAATAAGTAATTAAACACAGAATTATCATTAAAAAACATTAATAATTGCAAGGTTTTAACTAAGGGAAATACACTTTTGTTATTATAAAGCAGCCCGATTAACAAATATCTCTCACTCACTCACTTCAACCGTTGGACGTCCACTGCTGAACATAAGTCTCACCTAATGATGCCTACTGTGTCCGATCTTGTGCCGCCTGGCTCCAGCGGCTAAAGGCGACTCATCTTATGTCATCATTCCGTCTTTTGGGGGATCTACCTACACTAGGCTATAAGGTTCAGTGGTGCCAGTCCAGCACCTTCGGACCCCAAAGTCCATCGGTTCGTCGGACTATGTACGCCGCCCATTGCCACTATAGCGTTGTGATTAGAGCTATGTCGGTTACTTTGGTTCTTCTACGAATCTCCTCATTTCTGATTTGATGGCGTAGAGAAACTCCAAGTACAGCCCTCTCCATCGCACGCTGTGTGACTTTAACTGACCACGTTTCCGATCCGTAGGTGATCATTGACAACACGCACTGTTCGAAGACTTTGGTCTTCTGGTACTAAGGGCTATTGGAGAAAAAGATCTTACGTAGCTTTCCCAACGCTGCCCAACCGAGTTGGATCCGACAGTTGATCTCTTTGATTAATCAATCTAATGAACTTAAAACAAAATAACTGGTAGTTTAACATTGATAAAAAATGATCTAACTTCTCAAATAAATAACCTTTTATAACTTAAAATAATAGTTAATCACCAATCATAGTAATTTCCTTCTAATACCTTTATTTATGAGCTGTTAGTTATCAATTGGCTTTGATTACAATATTTAGAAATCCTCCAATTAATAAAATAATGAAATGACGAACCTTATACTGTAAAACTTGTGACCTTATATTATACAGATGCCTTAGGGACTTATGCATTAATTTTCCATTGACGAAGTAACAGGCATCAGCTAATTTATTAATAATATATTAATCCCTTCAACCGACTCGCACTTGGCTCATTTTACATCTTGTTAAGTACAGATCGTTACGTTTTACCGGCTATTTAGCTCCTTCTTTATAAACGACCCAAGTTACTTAGTCCGAGGTTGTTTTCCGAATATAAATGTTTCAGTTTATAACGGGTTACAAGTACATGGAAAGGTTAATTGTAGGCCTAAATTGAAAGGAATAAAGGGCTTTAAAGTTATAATTTAAAAATATATATACGAGTATACATATTCCATATACATAGTCCATAAAAATATTTACACTTTTAGAAAGAAAAGTGATTTTTTTTTTGCGCTGGTAAAATGCCTTTACGCACCACGATGAAAGATTAATTCCATCGGTGTGGGACTCACTGATAACAGAGTACCCACTAAAACCCAGCGGATCCCTCCCCATCTATGAGTGAGATCACTAGAGGTTCCCTACTGCATTCCACGCCGGATGGTACTGACTATGAAGATCTACCACTCAATAGAGTGCGACTTCTGCCACCAAGCCTCCTCCGACGGCAAGGGAGAGCTCCAGCCTCTTTCTCCCTTGCTGACGGTCTCGCAAAAGAAGGCAACCACCCTCCACCCAACTTCACTAAAGAGCATTACCCCAATTATGCTCTCCAGTGAAAAAGAAAAGTGAATGCATCTCATAAAACATAGGAAATAATTCTCTAAAATTTGTCTATTCTAGTAGACTACATAAAATTGACAACACATTCATGAACTGTATGGGTTTCTTCAACTAACTCGCAGAAGACGTTTTATTAAATTCCAATATTTTATCGAAAGAAAATTAAATGAGAAATCTAATTTGAAATATTACTTAAAAGATGAAAAAGCGTGGGAGTGAATGAATTGCTGTAATCAAAATATAATAAACTAAAAATATATATTGTATTGATGCCAAGAAATGACAGGATACGTGACTGACCCTCGTAACTTTAGATTTTAACTCCTTCTTTAATATATAACAGTCGTACATTGAAATAATATGTGGAAAGAACGACATAACGGTTCAAAAGTGGTGTAAAAGTACGACATTCGATTACGAAAGGATTATTGTGTAACATTTTGATTTTAAACCGCAAAATTAATTAGTTATTCCGATTGAAATCACTAGCGGTTCGGTCACGCCATGTTTAATGTGTTTAGACCCCAAAATAATCAGCTTGTCACGTGTTTTATGTTAGTATTATGAATGAAATCCAATTACATTGGTGTAACATGAAAGGAATATTGTAAACGATATACAAATAAACAAAAAAACTACGTCATTTTCTGCGCCTTCTAGTACGAAAACTAATAATTATTAATTTTATAAAGCTGAAGAGTTTGTTTGTTATTAAACGATTTTATTTATTTATTTAATTTACAAAATCCACAGCCCTCTTAAAACTAACATATAGTCTAATTAAATTAACTTAAGGCCAATTACGGATTTTACATTTATTTATTGGACTGATTAGCGCCAGAGTGATTGCACGTGGGTGTGAGTCTGTCTATGAATATGTGTGTGTGTGTGAGTGTGTGTGTGTCTGGAGTCAATTACAAGCTACCTTCTCACTATTTAAATTCATTAATTTTATTAATTCTTTTTTAAGTTTTAGTTTGTTGCCATGGAAGATATCGACGTCAGAGTAAGTTTCGTTATAATTTCTTTGAATGCGGCAAATTATGGAATTGTTTGCATAATTTTTTTGACAATGTGAAGTAAAAAAGAGGGGTGTTTGACGCGTTCAAAGTTTAGATGTGTGAAACCGGAGAATGTTAGATGTTAATTCGATGCTGTCATATTGAGCATGGCAGCATCCATACAGAAACCGCATGTCTAAAAGTGATCTCCTTCTTTCAAGAGACAATAGATTATGAACGACACAAAGTTGGGAATAATTTGAATACATATCTACTTTATGATGTGAGCGGAAATTAAGATTTTGATTGTAATTTTTCTATACTTTGTTTCTGATACAATATTCCAGCGTACTGCGGACTAGGGCACAGTACAAAAGTTTAAGACACTACATCCGTAAAAGGTTGGGTTACACGAAGAATAAAACCGAGCGTTTTAGTAGCACGGTTAACAATCGATTCAACATGATCTGAGTATGTTAATTTGCAGTCCAGTAAAACACCCAAGTCCTTTACAATATGTTTTTTACGAGTGAATGATATTAATAAACTTTTGCCCACATTTATGTACATTCTGTTCTTATTGTAGTAATTGCAAAGCCTGACAAGATCTGATTGCAAATTTTCACAATCTGTCTTATTACGAATTACCATATAAATTTTTGTGTCGTCCGCGTACATAAGAAATTTGGCATATTTTAAGCATTTTTCTATATCATATTAATAGCAAGCATAAAGCAGAGGTGAGAGTACTGACCCCTGGGGGACTCCTGATGGGTTATCGGTATAGTTAGACCGATAAACGCCAAGACTTTGTAAAACACTTTCTTAGCTGACCTCTACTCGGCAATATTCCTACCAAATTTTTAATTTTTACGCCTTATAGTTCCAGAGATATCATGATGAGTCAATAGATACCTGGATATCTCTTATATACATATAGATACTGCACAAATTACGCTCCAACACAAGTGCACTTTCTGTGCTCTTTACTCTCATAGACCACTGGCGTAGTAAATTTGATACAAGGAGAAGGAGATTAGGAGCGAATTCTCAACGAACGAAAGCACGGGAGTGGAGCACAACGGCAACTTCCCAATATCAGCGATATACTAACAATTTCTTAACAGAAAACTCAATTTTTAAGTTGACCCGACTCATGATCTGGAACCGAACAAGCTGACCTCTAGAACAATTTTACAATCTCTATACATATTAGTTGCTGCCTTGTCTTTATCATCGTGGATGTGCCAATAATCACCACGCTTATCAGGCGGGTCGGTGATCGCAGTGCTGACTCTCTCTCGCCGATAACGCTGCTGCCCTTTATCGGTCTGTGACATTAGGTATGGGAGTTGGATACGAAAGATTCGGTATGTGGGATAAGAGGAGTTTTGGGGAGAATTAGGGTTAGGTAAAGGACATTACTGCCGCGGACAGGGAAGAGCTTTAGTTAGTAATCGGACAGATTATCTGACTAAGCACCCTCTGGCTTAAACATAAAGAGGGTCGCCAGTAGCCGCTGGAGTCAGGCGACACAAGATCGGGCCTTGTGGACATCATTACGTGAGACCTATGTCCAGCAGTGTACATCTATCGGCTGAAGCGACGATTCATATTAGCGATTTATCACTGACTCACTACGTGACATTTGGCAGAATTACTCCTGTCGCAACGTGAAAGACACGATCAACGACCGTTGCTATGGTAACCATTGATGAAGGTTTTTTATTACTCAAGTTTTACATATAGATAGATAGATAAAAAAATTATTTGCTTTTTTCACAATTTTTTATAACAAATAGTATATAAACGAAAAAGTAACATGTATATCTGTGAAGCAAATAAGGTTTGCCACTCAGCTCGAAGTCACAGCAAGCTGCAACGCTGGTTTTCAGGACCGCAATAAATATTTGTATGATACTATATTTAAACGACAATAAGTTCTTAACCTACTATAACATCTATATAATCAAAGAAAGGCAAAACAACTACAAAATAATGAAGGAAATGATCAAATTTAAACCCAAATCTAAATATACACACACTTAACATATATACATACATACATGTACATATATAAACATATTATATACTACACGCTGCACAATAAATACTACATGATTAAATTTAGCTACGCCAGTGTACGTGGTCTGCACATAAATGCTGAAAATAGGAACAGTAGTCCCACTTTTAATCACACTCTTTTTGAAGTCATAGCAGGTGAGACTTGACCTTCCTCTTAAAAGATCTAATTGTTTGGGTTCCACGATATTAGAATAGGAACGCAATTATCTAAGTTAAAAAAGGGGGCAATGTTTTTGTATTTGGTTGTAATTTTGTAAGGACATTTTGTTTTTGTACATTTGCACACGTACACGTAGACAAAGTTACGTAGATGCAATAGTATATAAATAAAACCTCTATAATGTTTCTGATAGAGTTATTATCTTTATTATTATATAACTACGAAATGACAATACATCTTTTACCCTTACAAAAAGTCCCTGCTTTGGTAGAATTATGACATAATCCAAGAAAAATAATTTTACAGTAAATCTGTTTAAAAATTAAACATATAACTTAAATCAACCAATGGCATAATATTTTTGAGATGACTCTTTAGTGTTTCAGTCAAAATGACGTCAAAACGGTGTGCTATATTAGAATTTACGTAAATATGACGTCCGTATGATTTCACAACGAGGTCATCTTTGCATGATGTCACTTTAAGGTCATGTGTTCTCAGGGAAGCTAATTATTTTTTCATAAAACCAATACACCTCTGAACTAATGCAATATATCCACAGTACTTAAATCTTCGTGTAATTATTGTTTACCTTCAGAACTAATCTATCAAGTTTCATGGAGAAGTACTATAAATGTCAATATACTTGATGCTTGCAGTTGCTCATTAAAAGTTATCCCCCGTGTTTGAGACGCAATAACTCTTGTACACACACCCACAGATGTCCATGTCCCATCTAATCCTAACCGCATATAAAATAAGGCTCATATTTCTATACTAATTGAAAGATTTGTTTTGTATACCGTACACACAGCTCCCACAGCGCGGATTATAAGCCCAATAGTTCGCGACAAAGTTGTCGGTAATTTCCAAACTATGTACAAAACCGCACTAATTCTTACATAAATATCGCGGTTTTTCACAGTTTCCACTTATAAAATAACATAGAATGCAAACCATTGATACAAGTTTACATATTATAAAACAGAATCGTCCTTCGCATATGTTTATCTGTTCGCAAGGAGCTTAATAAATATATGACGGATTTTCAAGCGATTTTCACCAGGTTTATGTATAATAAAGTAGGCTTAATATAATGAATTACTTGATTTAACGAATATTTAGAAGCCTCCCTACCACTGCCTGTAAGGGCCAATGCAGAATTTATCATTACATTTATTAAAATAATATTTAAATTTCATTATTCGGTATTACAGTTTCTTATATAGTGATATTTTAAATTATAAAAAGAGATAAAAAAATAATTTTTCGTCCAATATTTGCGCTATTTGTCCTTCTTGTATTTTACTTTGTAATCGTAATAATATTTATGTAATACGTTTTCTTTTCAATATTACATACGTACATAGCATCACGCTTCATTCCCATAGGGGTAGGCAGAGACAACGTCCTTCCACTTGCCACGATCCTTGCATATCTCCTTCGCTTCTTTCATTCTCATTAAACACAGAAGGAGGCTTCAGAGAGGGAGAGTTAAATTACAGCTGAGGCCACCTCTATCCCTAGGAGAAAACCGGGTGCTAGGAGACGGGACTTCGCGGATCTCTTGCCTTTCTGTGTGGTCGTAACAGTTGATGATCAAGGTCCCAGAGAGTAATGTCCTACCTGTACCTAAATTGCTATTCAGGACGCTGGACCTACTAGTCCCGCTGGGTTTTAATGGGTATTCTGATCTTTCAGCGAGTCCCACATTCCAAGTTAAAGGTATTACTTTCAGCCAGGGTGCGTAATTGCATTTCCCAGCGACAATAAAAAGAATAGACCCCGTTACTTCTCTGAAACAACATGGCTTGTAGACCTGAAATATAATGTTATTACAATATAATAAATACACTATATTGTATATGTATTCGATGACTTAAAGGGAATGTTGGTGAATATTTTCACCGTAAAACTGACTGAATGTAACTTGTTCTGGATAAATTTTTAATGAAGTCTAACACCCGGACATATATAATGATCATAAAATTCCGGGAAAGGGTCCGCAAATGAAAACTGGACACAAAAGACAGGATTAAAAGTTATACATTTTATAACCTTTCGCACTTAATTTGCTGATGGTTTTATACTTGTTTTTATATATATAAATATTAAACAGTTATGTGTGTATAGTATCTTTATAAATGTAAATGGGCACAGGCATCAGCACTCATAAGAGAGAGGGTTTTTGAGGAAAGACTCACTACGCTGCGCCACTGAGGGTTGTAGATGAATATTTGATATAAATATTTGTTATATTATATTTTATATTAAATATGCGCAACTTTTCACATTCCAGATAACTTATGCTTATATCCAGGGGTCCAGGAGTATGAGACACCCAAGACATCAGGACGAATGCGAAAGTTAAACACCTGGTGACTCACTCATGGATGAAGAGGCTTTCACTGGGTTTTAGTGGGGATGTTGAGGTCTTCTCCCTCGTCGAGTCCCACACTCCTGATGCGCTGGTCAGCGTTCGTATATTAAAGCATTTCCCAGCGTAAGAAAAGGAGTTTAGGACTCACTGTTCATTAGAATACCCTCTAAAACGCATTCTTCTCTGACGCCCCTGATGAATCGGACTGAATGGTTTAAAAAATGGGGAGCGGGTGGGAAAAATTACGGCGTATAACACCCCCCCCCCCCTTCTTTGGTGGGAGGAAGGAGCATCGACTGCTCTCTCCCTTTGTCTTTTCAATGTCTCTTCCTGCAGTTGCCTCACAGAAGGAGGCAACTTTTCTGCATTGCTTACTAGAATATAGCTGACATTGCACGCCTTCCTGGTGATTTTGTACCGACCTGAATACTTTGGAATATAAAAAAGTAAGTAATAAAGGTATAAAACTATATAATAAAGTGTACAAGCAACAGAAGTTTTCATTTAAGAAACGATATACAATAGATTTTCATACAAATTAAAAGAAGGTATATAATTTGTGTACATTCTCTTAGGGTGGTTACATTTTCTTTGTAAAATATCGTATTTATTAACTCCGTAGGAAAATCCAGCTGAGGATTTTTTCGTGACGAGGGTTGAAAAGGCGGATCCCGGCTAATTGAAAATGGACCAACAACTGAATGCTCCGTTGTTACCCGGGTAATTGTGAGAGCGTTTACAATTCAACTCCTACATAAAAGTTATATTGCGTTGGAATAGTTTAATTATACTATTCAAATGTAAAGTCATTGTTCACTTATACCCCTTTGGCTTAAATAAAAAAAATAGATAGATAGTCCATTGCACACACAATTTTAAGAAAAGTGTGTGTAATAGTTAATTCTTATTTGTATTTATACAAATCTAAAACTTTGGATTTCCGAGACTTAGAGGGAGGGAAAAAGGAAGATATGTTAGGAATTTAATGAATTTAGATGTCATTAAAATATTAAAAGGGTCGAAAATTAATTCAAATGTAATAATAATAAAAAAATATATAAAACAGAATGTATAAAATACTTTTATTTTATATTTTATGTCAAAACTAGTAAGTAAGTAGCAGCCCATTAACGTCCCACTACTAGGTACAGGCCACCTCACTCCGAGAAGCGAAGGTTTTTATAGCATAGACCCACCATGCTGCTTACTGCGGATTGGCAGGCATAGTACACAAGTGTGCACTCTCTATTCCTTCACTCTCATAGTCCGACGTGACGGGAATCCGATACGACCGGAGAGGAATCAAGACGGCTTAACGTGCTCTCCGAGGCACGGGGGTGGATCACACCGCCAACTTCCCAACTAGTAGTAGTAGAAACTAGTCCTCCCTGTCAAACATTTGATGTTCTTTAAATTAAAATTGCTCCAGGAAAGTTCGCCTTGGTCGTTTTCCATTCAATCTTGACTCATACATAAATCCTTTTTGTCAGTCTCCTTTCATTCGTTCTCTCTACGTGCCCAAATTATCTAAGCATACCTTTCTCAATTTTAGTCACTACATCTTTGATACTACAACGTTCTCTTACCACTCTATTTCTTACTTTGTCACTCAGTTTAAATCCAATCATACTTCTCAACGCTCTCATCTCTACCGCATTTATTTTACTTTTGTGCTTCTTCTGCCATACCCAACTTTCACTACCATAACTGTTGGCACCAGCACTCCTCCATGCACAGCCAGTCTGGCGCTTTGAGACACCATCTGGTTATTCATAAAGGCGTCCAGACCACCATTTACCATATTCCCTGCATTCACTCTCCTTTCAATATCACTATCACTTGTTCCATAAAAATACAAGCGTCTATCTATATATAGACCTTTTTAAAATTATTAATAGCAATCGCTGATGGAAATCGATGTATTTATCCATAGGAAATATTGCGGTCCTGTAAACCAATTTCATGGGGATTATCGACCCGTAACAAAACCGGGATAAGTCCGTCGCAAATGACGATTGCTTTTAACTTGTTTCTGTATTACTGTGTTTATTTTATTTTATATGTTTTTGTATATGTAAATTGAGATTAAAGAATTCAAATTTATAAAGACAAAATCCGATCTAGTAAATCAATTATTAGAACTTTTATCCTTAATTTAATAACTGATATTAAAAAGATATTATGAATGAAGCTTTGAAAGGGAAAGGAATGAATGAGAATGTAAAGAAAACGAAAGATATGCCTTTTGAACGAGATGAATCTATAATGAATGGCAATATTTTGATAGATAGGGAATAAGTGGAAGTGGTGAAAGAATTTATATACTTGGGATCTAAATTTACAAAAGATGGAACATGTGAAAGTGATATTGAAAGGAGAGTAAATGCAGGGAATATGGTAAATGGTGCGCTGCACGCCTTTATGAATAGCCAGATGGTGTCTCAAAGGGCTAGACTGGCTGTGCATGCTGGAGTGTTGGTGCCAACACTTACTCGTATGTATAGTAGTGAAAGTTGGGTATGGCAGTAGAATCGCAAAAGTAAAATAAGTAAAGTAAAATAAAGTAGGACATTTTAAATAACGGATAGGTCAAGAGTACTCTAAACCGATCTTGTATAAAAGGTTTAATGAGAATGAAAGAAGCGAAGGAGATATGCAAGGATCGTGGCAAGTGGAAGGATATTGTCTCTGCCTACCCCTATGGGAATGAGGCGAAATGCTATGTATGTATTAAAAAGAACAGGACTTGCATTGAACTTATTTATTTCTAAATTGAAATATCCTATATTATTTTACCAATTTATTTTGCTGCTAAAGGAGAAAATACTTGGAATTGATAACGAATGGAAAACTAAAGGAATACCCTTAATCTCAGTTAATGTGTTAAATTATAATATACATATAAAACTTAAGATTACTAACCTATTAAAGTCGATAAGGGTTAATACTGTATAGCTTTCCAACCACATTGTATCTACGTGCCAATTTCCTCAGAACATAAAATGAATGTATTGAGCAATTTTTTAATAAAACATAATTGCTATACTGGACTTTTTTGTAGATATGCATAAGACCAATATTTTTTTTAACGCTGGGAAATTCTCGTGGATACCTGGATACTTGGGAGGATGTTCCAGGGTATACATTACTCGGAGACGGGGTCACGAGAACGCGACTTACAGACATTTGCAACCACCAGCGATGTGCCAGTTTAGGCCCAATTCGGTCAATGACCAAAGCTTACTCCGAAGTTGGATTGCCTGGAGTAACTGCAAGTGGCAAGCCACCAACCACCTCGCGGGACCTCTCTTTATTGGGCAACGGACCCCGCTTCTATTATCCAAAGGTTAATATCCATTATCCTCTCGCCTCCTTCCCGGCCTTCTCCTGCGAACGGTCGAACTGGTAACGTTCACCTCCCTCAACCGTTACGCCATCTCTTTCCATGTCATGACATCCCCGCAGAAGGAGAGCGTAGCACACCATGCTCTCTCGCTGCTCTCCATCATTCTAATGACGGTGAGATTAGACAACAATTTTGATAGATGTATTTATTTCCGACACTTTGAACAATTGTCGTTATATTTCAACAAATTAAAAAAAATATTAGATTAATTATACAAAAAAACCTTAATCAGGTATAATTCTATATAAAAGTGAAAACCGCATGAAAATACCAAGTAAAGTTGCTAAGTTATTATAGATTACTGGTAATCCGTAAGAAGTCATTGAATAAACTTTTGCGAACCGGTTAGACATTATTGGATCATCAAAGGTCCGTCCTTAGGGAATGACCTTTGACGATTTCAAAGAGTTTGTAAGCCTATTCTGAATAGGGTTTATTAAAGAACTCTTGTAATGGGACCAAAGGGTGATGTAACACTTTCGACATATTATCAACAAATTGAATTATCACTTGAAACTTTATCCTTTTCTAGATTATATTAACAATAGGTGTATATAGATTCCGATCCCGTAGAAATATGGGAAAGATATGTCCTTGGTTGTGTTATATTTCTTAGATTACTAAGATATTAATATATTTATCTAGTTCTGCACTACCATCAATTATAACCCCTTGTAAAACTCCCCAATCGAAAAATAATCCCACAAATCACAGTCCACGTTATTTAAAAGAAAGTATGCATGGGTTAAGAATGAATGAATTGCTCATCAAATGTTTACTCTACGCTGATGATCAAGTAATACTTGCGTCATCCGCTAATGAGCTACAGGAGATGGTAAATATTATGAATGAAGCTTTGAAAGGGAAAGGAATGAAAGTGAATGTAAACAACACGAAAGTTATGCTTTTTGAAAGAGATGAATCTACGATGAATGGCAATATTTTGATAGACGGGGAACAAGTGGAAGAGGTGAAAGAATTTGTATACTTGGGATCTAGATTTCCAAAAGATGGAACATGTGAAAATAATATTGAAAGGAGATTGAATGCAGGGAATATGATAAATGGTGCTCTGCACGTCTTTATGAATAGCCAGATGGTGTCTCAAAGGGCCAGACTGGCTGTGCATGCAGGAGTGTTGGTGCTAACACTTATGTATGGTAGTGAATGTTAGGTATGAATTATGAGTAGATTAAAACTGAGTGACAGAGAAAGAAATAGTGTGATAAGAGAATGTTGAAGTATAAAAGAAGATGTAGTGACTAAAATTGAGAAAGGTATGCTTAGATGGTTTGGGGACGTAGAAAGAATGAATGAATGGAGACTGACAAAAAGGATTTATGAGTCAAGAGTGAATGCGAAAGTTGGAAGGGGAAGACCAATGCAAACGGAATGCAATGGAAATGCAGGTTTCTAGACCAAATCCAGGACATTTTAAAAGAGTACCGCCGAACTTGTATGAAAGGTTTAATGAAAATGAAAGAAGCGAAAGAGATATCCAAGGATCGTGGCAAGTGTAAGGAGGTGGTCTCTGCCTACCCTTATGGGAATGAGGCGTGATGCTATGTATGTATGTATATATAATGCTGAGATCTTAGTAATTATATCAGTTAAACGTTTACATGTTCTACTTCCGATTTAATGCTGTTCCGGAAATAGTTTCAAGTGTTGAAGTGCTCAATAAATTTGGTAGGATAAGTAATACTATTTTCCAATTCATCTAAATTGTATCACAAACACTACTCTCCTTGTGATGCAATTAAAATGTATGTCCCCCCTTATGTAATCATCAATTATGACTACTTTTAAAACTTCCCACTTGAAAAACAATCACATTAATCACAGTCGTCATTAAAACAACAACTTCAAACGGAAGTTGTTATTAAATTTGAGATAATTTCTGGATAAGCATTATACCGGAAGTGACAGATGTAAATGGTTTACTGATATAATGACAAAGACCACAGCATAATATAAAAATAGAGAAGGTTAATAACAATTCAACAAGTATAATAATTATCGCTAATACAAGTTTAATTATAACTTCTGTCTGATGTTGTTGTTTTAACCTAGACTGTTGGAGTCATTATTTTTCAAGTGGAGAGTAACAATTGTTCATTTTACCAAATTAATCGAGCCTTCAACAGTCTATTTTTCAAGTAATTCTTTTAATAATGGATTTATCTATTGACACTTATAATAATAAGTGTTCGCTACAAAGTATTGTTTAGAAGTCACAATTTTAAACCCGAAAATTATACTTTATTCTATACAAAAACAACTGTTAAAAATATAAACACGCACAGCAGTAATTTGTTCATATTTTTATGCGTGCCACTCTGGTAATTGCTATTAAACAACGTGATACAGTTAACAACACGCGAACTCGTAACCCTTAAAATAATTAATCATATACGAAATTAAAGCATTTTTAAAGCTCTATTCTGTAGATCACATCGTTCTTGGTCAATTAAAGATAAAGTTGAGATTTTTAACAGCATGCCATCAAAGAATGATTACTTAATGATAAATGATGGCTGCAGATCCAGCAGAATAAGTGTCTACGTCTAATAGTAGTAACTCCTAGGTAAGTCAGAAATGACGTCATTTGTCGTGACACACGGACACCCACCGTGGAGGAGTTCCTCCAACATATTGCGCGGAGTATGTTTCTCTTAGCGGAGAACTCCCGGCATATACACTCCCACGGCATTGCCAGCCAAAATCAAGTAACAGCAAACACTGAACGTCCCCTGCCTCGTGAGCTCTTACTGCCGCCATCTTCGGACGTAGGCGATGACGGCGAAGACGTCACGGACGCAGTGGCAACACCTGAACTCGACGATATACTGGAGTGACCTTGATGGACCCGCTAACTTGGTTGGCGGGAACCAGTCCGTTTTAGTGCGGGCATAATAGATTACAGGGCAACACTGATGCCCGAGGAAATGCCCGGATAATGAGGCTAAGCCTCGAGGCCCGTACTCCTCAACAATGTTGAGAAGAACCCCAGGAGAATGATTACTTATTTTGGTTAATCAAGGCAGAAGGTAGGAAATCCCGATCAGCTAAGGGAGCAAGGTAAGGCATTAAAGATCTTTTCGATAGCAGCTGCCCTAGAAGTAAGAAATTAGGTTTTGTTTACGTTTATGATTGGAAAATTATATCGGCTAAATGGTATCGCTCGCCGATAGTTAGCGAGTTAGTACCTCAAAAAGCTTACAGATGGCGCGAACAAGCTTACAGTAATGAAATAGTAACTAAAAATAACCTTTAAGAGTTAATATTGAAAATCATTGAGTAGATTTTGCCAGAATTAGTTTTATAATATATAAAGATATATTAAACATGTAATTGTAATATAAACTATTGTATATCTTGTATTCGTACAATTTTAAAAACTATTATTTGAAAGTTAATATGTGTCTTTGTATGGAATATAATAAAAGATAAGTGAAAATGGACTACGCATTTTTCGTCCCCAAAAATTGAAAGGCCCTTTTGTAATTAAAATTTTAATCCTGACTTTGTGCACAGTTTTAATTTGTGGACCCTTTCAGATTTCTGTTGTATAGTCAAATAAAACCGACCTAGTTATTAAAAAAGATGTTATTAAAATGAAATTGTCATTGTTTATATAGTTTAGCTAACCCTTACTTCGTTTGCGTCTCATAAGACTGAGGGAACATAATTGTTTCCATAAAATATGTTATAGTAACTCAACCTTAACAGACAGACATATGCTATCCAAGACTTTGTTGTAGATATCGTTAAGTGAATTAATTCCATCATACATAATTGTTGTTTAACTTTAACAGTTTACGTAGCGCGCGCCACGGAAGCTTTCAAGAGGAATAATTTTTCCACGGTTTTGCATAGTTTTTCATTATAATGTCATTTTATATGGAAAGGTGCTATTTTTATGGTTTTTATTAAACAATACTTATACATCCAGCTTTTTTTGGGTAGATTATCATTGAAACAATATATTTTTTATAAAAAGAATATAATTTTTTAAAAGTAATATAAGATCTTAAACTCATCATAAAAAGAAATCTTTAATACTTTTATCTGAGCTTTCAATAGATGACGCTGTACAATTTTTAATTAAATAAACTGAAATAATTCATATTTGAAATACAAACCGTTTTAAAATCACTACAACTTAAAAAAATCAACTTGAATAAACAAACACAAAATATTTTATATGTAATAACTAAAGTTATATATCTTCTTTACATCTTAGGCAAGATGTCTTATTGTATTCTACAGCGGCGTCTCTACTGTCGGGTGATCCTCCATGGGAGCTTCGTGCAGAAGATCTCGCGGTCATCTATAGGCACAAGGTGGCTACAAGGGTACGTGATGTGCAGGTTGGCGCTGGAACGATGGAAAGGGGATCTTAGGTCCCTAGTAGCGGGCGTGGTCATTGTGGAGGAGGCAATCCGCATTCACCTTGAACAACGGCACGGGTCGCTCACCTAAAGATTGGTGCAGGTTCTGACTGGATTAGGATGATTCGGAAATTCCCTGCACAGAATTGGTCGCGTGGAGTTATCGTCCTGCCATGAGTGTGGTGCTGCCATTGACCTGGCATAGCACATTTTGGCAAGTCGTACAGCTTAGGGACCTCAGCGTCACCTCTTGGTTGCTCTGATCGGCGCGGACCTCTCATTGGACAGCATTGTAGGCACGATGCTTGCTAGTGAGAGATGTTGGGCGGGGATGGCCCACTTCTGTGAAACGATGATCTCACTGAAGGAGGCCCAGGAACGTGAGCGGGACATGGCAATGGATGCTTTCTCACACCGCCGGAGGAGGCGGGGTACAACACAGCGCCTGTTAGCGTAAGTCTTTCCGTCTTTGAGAATTCTCAGTCGTATTCATCCGGGACACCTGGGATGAATGCAAAAGTCAAACCCCTGATGCTTCATTGTTTTATTGGATATTGCGAGGCCTTCTTGTTCGCCAAGTCCCACACTCTTGACATACAGTCGGGGGATAAAAGCATTTCCCAGCGAAAAAAAATTGTATTGTATTCTACATTATCTTGATCTTACTGTAGTGTTTTTGAAAATATAAACGCATTTTTCGCATAACAGATTTGTTAACGTAATAAGCTATGAAAAGATATATGAACCTCGTACAATTTGATTCAAACCTAAGACGTGATGTCCCTCTTCTGTCAATTATATGGGACCCTTTTAAGTTGTTTTTGAACTGATTTTTATAAAGGCAAAATGTATAAAAGAAAAACACAATTCTATTCACGTCAGTATTCATTTAACCGTTTATATCTTGGTAGAATTTATTAGAATTGTATTTAGGATGCTAAATTACATATTTAGATGCTGTGTTAAAAACCATAAGAGAAAGATTACTCTTAATAGATTAACGCGCTTTTACTTAATCTGTATCCTCACTAATCATCGAGTGAAATTACAGTCCATCGCTAATCTGTCAGCAATTACAAAATAAAGTACCTGGGGTATGTAATGGTTTACTTTTTTACCAAGATTCCTAATGCAACTTGAAATTTGTAACCTAAAGTAAGATGAGGTAAGTAGCAACTTTTAAAGTCACTCACAAATTTTTTAGGATAAGTAAGACTATTCTTTGAATCTTCGTTATTATATCCCATACTTTACTCTTCTCTTGCCGAAAATAGAATGTTTTAAAAAAAATAATTGTCCAACACTAGTAGACAACGTTGACAAAAACTGAGCATTGTCATCAAGCGAACGGTATTGCTTATCCTACAAATTAGTGAGTGACTTTAAAAGTTCAGAATTCAGAATTAAACGTCTCACTACCTCAGGAATAAAAAGAAAAGAAGACCTCAGGAAACGGATTGCTGCATTTAAGGTGTGGACATTTCGACTGATGTTTGCCATTAGGTGGATGGACAAGGTCACAAATGGGGAAGTTGTCAAGCATACCAAACAAAATCCAAAACTTTTGAAAGTCGCCTATATGGAGCATATACTTAGACACGAAGGACCAAGCTCCTACAACTCATCTTGATGGGAAAAGTTACTGTCAAAAGAAGAGTTGGCAGCAGAAAGAAATCCATGGCATAAAAAACGCCCCTGGATTTTTCTGCTTTGCTAACGATAGATAGAGATACGTGAAGCTGACTGCTAACCTTCCCTAGTCAAAGAGGCATAGATAATAAACTAGTCACAGGCCTCTTTACACTTGCTTGCCATCCAGCAGTAGATCACAGTGGTGGGTCTCTAAAACCCTATCTTCTACCGTAAATATAACCGGGTTATCTGCTGTAAAATATATTGAAAGCTTGACTAGAAGGGGTTTCTTTGCAGATATTGCTGGATACACATTTGTAGAAACGAAAAAAGTCACTCGAGTCCAGTAATTCTTATAACTTCGTTTAAAATAGCAAATAACAAGTCCATAGGGTGATCAATCATGGGACGAGAGTCAATAAGTTTGTCTGGGCTCAGGGTTCTGACGGTGACAAATTATCAAATCGTTTACCGTCATCTTTAACTTGGCAAAATGTCCCGATTTGTATGTTGATATAACTACCTATTACATAAAATTAAATTGACAAAATTAGATTATAACAACCAATATAAACATTGTGAGTACAGATGAAGGGAGTGCAACATATCCATTTAAAAGAAATGGTGTTAAGGACAGTTTATATCTACATCGTATATAATATATTTAATTGGATAAGTAACAATACTGTATTGTATAAATGAAATTGGTAAATAACATACATTATTTCGAAATATGTAAAAGATAACAGTGATTATAATGGTTTATAAATTAGAGATAAATATATACAGTAAATGACTTTTTCATCGACCTTTTTAATATATAATATATACCTCCATAGTAAATTAATTTGATATATCTCGAAAGGTCAAAAATATGGCTTTTAGAAATCCTTCAATTATTTGGCTTTTTTGTTCTCATCTATGTATGTATAATAAACAAAGCTATTCCTCTTGAATCATTCTATCTGTTTCTGAAAACTGCATTAAAATCTATTGAATAGTTAAAAAGATTTAAGCAAAGCAATGTTGGTGACGCACTGTTTATAATTAACTCGTTCCATTTACTCGAAAGAGTTACATATCCAAGCGTGACGGCTTTGTCTCATTCATCGAGTAATAACATACATACAAACATAGGATCACGCCTCATTCCCTTCGGAGTAGGCAGAGACCACATCCTTCCACTTGCCACGATCCTTGCATATCTCCTTCGCATCTTTCATTCTCATTAAACCTTTCTTACAAGTTCGTCGGTTCAGAGTACTCTTGTAAGTAGCAGCCCATTAACGTCCCACTGCTGGGCACAGGCCTCCTCAGTCATACGAGAAGGGGTTTTTAGAGCACATACCCATCACGCTGCTCCACTTCGGATGGGCAGGTACAGTACACATGTGGATCTATTCTTTCACTCATAGTCCGATGTGACGGGAATCCGACACGACCAGAGAGAGATCAGGCGCAGGACCGACGATTTAACGTCCTCTCCGTGGCACAGGGGTGTATCACACTGCCAACTTCCCAACTTCGGGCAAATATTGAGAAAATCTTAAAAGAAAACTCAATATTGATTTTTGAATTGACTTTGAACCCAGGACCTGATATCTGTAGTCGAACACGCTAACCACTTGACCAATAAGGCATTACTCTTGACCTGGCCCTTATTTAAAATGTCCTGGATTTGGTCCAGGACCGTTTGCATTGGTCTTCCCCATCCAACTTTCGCATTCACTTTTGACTCATAAATCGTTTTTGTCAGTCTCCTTTCATTCATTCTCTCTACATGCCCAAACCATCTAAGCATACCTTTCTCAATTTTAGTCACTGCGTCTTCTTTTATACCACCAATAATGCATAATCACAAATAAAAGTAAAGAAACTAAAACAGTTTTTACTTCAATAATCTATAGAAATGGGATTTCTAAAGTCTGTCATCGCTTAAAGCGTTCCTATAATCCTTTTCCATGCTTGGTTCTTTGTTTCAGCAAATCTTCATCAGTTGCCTTTCAAAACGTCATCAATTCTAATGAAAAAGGTTTATTCCCTTTGTTTGAAACCTTCCATTCCTTGTAATTAACATTCAACTCGCGTTTCAGCGTTTCATTATAACGAATCCAATGACGGAGTGATCCAATATGATCCTAACATATTATTAGTAATACTAGCTGTTTCTGGCAGTGTTACTCGTGTATTTCTCGATTCCAAAGACATGTTTAACATAAATAACTTTATTTCAGTGGTAAAGATACTGTATAACTTTCCATTAACTGCATTGGACGTGAAATTTTTTTTGATAAATTAAAATGTGTGTACTGAGTTATCCTTAAAAGATAAATATATGCTATCATACAATTTATTACAGGTCTATAACAGAGTAATTTTCGTACCATACATTCTTTTGTTATATCTTTAATAGATGTTATTTAATTGGTTAAAAGATACTGTGTTAATCTGTACAATTTTCTATTAACTTTTATATAATAAAATGTGAGCCCCTTCGAACTGGCTCACCACATAAACTATACCGGTTCAGTCAAAATGTAGAAAATGGTTATAATTGAAACGCCTTCTAATATTCAATACTAGAGCCAGAGTGCTTCCTGTGACTGTCGTGTGTGGCGTCTTAGCTGCGAATGGTGACAGCGTGACCATGCAGGATCGAGGTGACTGCGCGGGCGCCGTTATCTATTCAAACCTCTATCCCTGGTAGGGTGGCCCCGCGCAGATCTATGGTCGCTGCCGCCAGATGTTACACACGACTTCACTGGGACCGCACTCTGTACCCTTCTTATCTTTATTGCCTAACTATTTGCAATTCTATAACTAAATTAAACATAATCCTATTACAATATATACTTACTAACAAAGGGATTCTAACACAAAGAGACAATACACAATGAGAAACTATAACATAAAATAAGCCTAACTTACGACAATTACTACGAACCATAAAACTATTTATATTTACAAACATGAATAATTAAGTCCGATAATAATATACAAAAAGTCGCGAACAGAGTTATCCTTCAAAGATAGATATGTGACATTGCGACCTTTTTTGTAGATCTATAATAGAGGAATTATCGTACCATACATTGTTTTGTTATATCTTTAATAGATTGTTATTTCATAAGTATAAAGATATTGTATCAATCTGTACAACTTTCCATAAACTGCATTGGACGTGAAATTTTTTGATAAAATGAAATGTGTTTACTGAGTTATCCTCAAAAGATAGATACACGCAACCATAGACTTTATTATAGACCTATAATAGAGAAATTACTCTGTCATACATTGTTTTGTTATATATTTAATAGATTATTATTTTATATGTATAAAAATATAGTATCAATCTGTACAACTTTCTATTAACTTTTTATAAAATAAAATGGGTATACTGAGTTATTCTTCAAAGATAACTATATGGCCATGCAGGACTTTTTTGTAGATCTATAATACAGCAATTACACTATTTTACAAAATTTAGTATATTTTAATTAGATTAGGCAGTTTTCGATGAAAACTCACAAGAGGCTTGATTCTTTCCCCACGTCCAATGTTTATCAAAATAATTTAGATAAAATCTTGACATATTACACATAGAATTCATTCTGTTAAATTATTCTACCTATTGGTAAAAAAACAATGAATATAGGTTTAGTAGATTTTGAGTTAATTGCGAATAAGTAGACTTAGACGGCGATGAAATAACATGATGATATGGTTTAAGTAAAGAAAGTTATTAATGCTTATTAATAGAGATATTTCGTAATAAAGATATATTCAAACGATTAGTTAACGAGCTTAGGCCGGATTCTGATCACGTCAGAAGGAAATCGGTCAACATCAGTACCTCGTTGAATACAGAAGCGATTGGTGAATCGAATCAACAGATCATTTGAACGGTACGCGCCTTAAATGTATGATGAAGGCTTTGATGTCAAAGTAGCTGTTTCCTTCAAAGTAAAGTTGACCAATGCGACTAAATTCCATTATATAGTAACTCAAAACTTAAAGATTCCAAACCTTTTAATACAAATAAGGCTTACCATAGCATTTTGAGTCATCAATGAATTTTTCCACATATTTCCAATGTACAGATGATGTTATTAAAAAACGACTCGCACTCTACAGTTTCGAGGGTTCCTTCACGCTCTGTCCAGAGAAGAACCCACAGTATACTCGTTTAACTAAAAAAAGGTATTACATTACGTTCCCGAGCGGATTTAGGAATTTTCATTTTCTAGTTTGCCAAGTCGCTTCCACCTCAGACTGTATCACTTACCATCCAATAAACCTTGACTATATCAATAGATAGCGCTGTGAAATTTAATTGTAAAGTAGTAAAATTTACTTACAATCTACAGTTACTAAGGTTCCTAGAATAACCCACAGCAATCTCATTTTGGTATCAAATTTTTATCATCATAATTAGTTAATTTATTAAGTATTCAAAGTCCAAGTAATCCTTCAAATTATAAGAAAAATGTTTGAATTAGCTTTTTTATAACAAAAGATTTTAATTTGTTAAGTGATAACCCTAGTAAGTCTTCTGTGAGTTTATTATTATTAGAAAGTTTATTATTATTAAAATTAGGGGTGTGCGAATGTCGTTTGAATTAAATCAAATCAAATATTGATATTCGATTCGAAATTCGAATTGGTTTTTGATTTTGAATTGGTTTCGGAATTTGATTGGAATTGAAACTCGACTGCAATATGATTTATATTCGATTCGATTGGATAATTCGAAAAAATCGTATAATCTCGAATAATTTACGAATTAAGGGAGTCATCCCATGTGATTAGCTCAAAAAATCGATTGTTTTTTCTTAAGTTGATTTCTTAATATGTCTAGAATAAGGTAGTAAAGTTATTTTAAAAAATTCGAAGTGGTTTTAAAGATACAGCAGGTAGAGGAAAGAGCTGTTCGGAGAGCTGAGTTTTTTATGCCTGGCTACGCTTTTATACATATATATGTTTTTTAAACAAGCCATGAATGACTCAAGAGCTGCTTTAAAAGAACTTTAAGAGAAGGAGATGGAATACTCTATGGATGTGGCAACGACGATTGAGGGTAAGTTGAGATTTTCAAATTTATAACGGACTTGAACTTTAAACGCGTTTTCTCAAAACTGTGTTTTCTAAACTTTTCTCCATCGTATCTCAAAAACTGCTTGACTAAATGACTTGATATTTATAGGGCACACTTAACACATGTAAATGCGTGTAATGAAGTATTATCAATCGAAAATTTCTACAATATCTATTTTTTATAGCAAAAAAAAACAAAAAATCGTAAAATTCGCAACTTTTTTTAAAATGTCTACCTTTTTATATGTTTATATGATAATAGTCCATTCCATTTAGGCTTACAGATTAAAACGCCGTTTTTTTTTCAGGTAAGCCAATCAGCCGGAATCGTGGAGGACGTGCCAGCTCATTTTATCAAGGCAGGGGTGTTCAGACCGCTGTATCTCAAGTTCTACATAATATTTTTAGCTTAAAATTTATATTTATACTGTCGAAATATATGATAATAAATAGTAATAAACTTAAAGCTCTATCTATTTACTGGACGTAGAAAAAAAATGTTGAAAAAACAGGCCGTCACCTGGGATGACCCCCTTATCTGTAGATTTTCAATGGTTCCTATTTAAATAATTTAAATCGTGTAACGAAATATTCCACTCACGAATAATATACTTTTCGTTTCAAAATCAATTACCTCAAATTCAAATCGTTAAACTACATTTTATTGTTGGTTAAAAATTTTAATTTCAAATCACTAATAACTTTCCAAAAATATTGATAAAGAATTCCCAATTTTAGAGAGATATTATCATATAATTAAATTTCTTAAAACTCTAAAATATAATATATCTACTTAGTAGAAGTAGTCTCACGGATGATCTTCCTTAACTTTTATGTTCAAACTATTTTTTTTTTCATTTTTGAACTAAGACAGATCAATCATTAAGGTAAATATATATGTCTGAGAATGAGAGAGAAAGAGAAGAAGCATAAAGCATGGGTATAAGATTCCCCACCGACATCATCGTTAGTGGATCACATCCATATTGTATGCGTTAGTGCAATCAAACACTCTATTAATTCACTCAGATTATAATGTTCAATCTCATAACAACAACAATAATTGCCAGGAACGCGACGTTTTCAATAGTCGATCGCACCGGCGGGCCGTTACCCGAAAACTGCCGAGAGACGCGCGCCAGATTGCCACTTATTGACTCTGCCCCATGCTGATAGACAGATGTTTGACAGTGTTCTACAGACTATTGCACTCCGACATTTATATATATTTTTTTATCCAGTTCCTTATGGTTATATCTTTAGCTTGTATGTATGCTGACATATTCTAAGCTATTTCATATCTGTGTACCTACACCACATTTTTGATAAAATTCTTCCACTTTCTGGGGTTCCTGGAAGAGATCTCTCCAAAGGGATAAGGTATCCTATGTATACTAACTTTAATTTCTTATTGCTGTGACTACTTTTTTGGTGCATAAATAAATAAAAAGTCTCAAGCATAATCGTTCTCAATAGTAAAAATAAACTTATAAATTCTGAAAATAATCGAATTATTGGTAAGTTTATTCGCACACTGCTGATAAATAGGTATATAGTTACCTTTAAAAGAATTGTTAATTTTATGCAGTTTACTAGAATTCATAACAATTTTTATTATTGTTTCTTAAGTTGTATGAGGTGCATTTACTTTTCTTCGTAAAAGAGTCAATATTTTTGTGGACGCACAAGTTTTTTAATATTTGGCGAGGCACTTAGACCCCCTACAGTTGAAATATAGTAGACTGTATCAATATCAAGAAAGATCAAAGTACACAATTAAAAAGGCCAATCCAATAAAACATTAACAAAGGTAAAGAGGCGCCATTAACTGCCCCATACGGGCATTATTCATAGAACACAAACAACGGGACACAATGCTTTTGAGTAATCGAAACTTTATGAAACTGGTTTAGATGGTGTCTGGAGTCCCTATTCTTTATATTTTTTTCCTATTTTATTTTATATTTATTTATTATAAGTAACTATTATTAAAGAAATACAATATGTGTGTGTGTGTGTGTGTGTGTGTGTCGGTGTCCTTAGCTATTATTATTAATGAGTTTGTGTTAATTGATATTGGGAACATTAAGTGACTCAACATTATAATGAGTTAAGTAATATAGTGTTTGATTGCACCAACATTACCCATCAACGCCCACAGTTTGGAAAATTGAATTATCGATGCCACTAACGATGATATCGGCGGAAAACCCTACTTCCCTATGCTTTATGCTTCCCTTCTCTCGTAATTTCCGACATAAGTACCTATTGACTCATCACGATATTTCTGGATCCATAAGGCGTAGAAACTTTAAGACATTATAAAAAATTCGAACTTCATATTTACAAACTACCTCTTTTATGGTATGTAAAACTTGGTCAGAAAATTTTTTCGACAATGGAATCTATCAAAAGTAATTTTTTGTAAATTCCACATTCACAGGGCAGTGCGGGTATGTTTCTTATTTGTTAAACAATTTGCCTAAATTTATGAAAATGCTACCAAAAAAACATTCCACGCAGACGAAGTCGCGGATTCAGCTAGTATATATACTTATAGATTGATAATTAACTGGACAGTGATCAGAATAAGGACGCTCACATGACGCGATCGCATTAGTCTTTCTCACAAGTACCTTCAGAAGGGTAATGATAAATAGATAAATCACTGTAATCGTATACATTACAATAAAATAAAATGTTAATCGTACGTTTTTATTGATTCACGTAATAACTGTTTAATGTGGGAGTTGTTTTGTTGCGGAGTAATATATATCGATCGTAAATAAGCGAATATTCTGAATACGAGTGCGTTTATCTCTTGTATATATTATAGGTTATGTTGTACCTAGAGAAATCAGTCGAATTTACAGCAGTTTCAATTGAAAAAATTTAAAACATCATCGTCAACCGACGGAGGAATGTGACGAGTGTGGCGCGATGGAGGACACTGCTTAAAACACACTCGCTGCGTGTCTGCGGTGGGCTGATCAACGAGCAGCGCTCGTTGCAGCAGTCGGAAACGACCTTTCTCTACCCGCTTTGGCTAACGCCATGGTAGGCAGGGAAATCTGTTGGGAGGCGATGGTCTCCTTTTGTGAAAATGTGATGTTGCAGAAGGAGGCGGCGGAACGTCTCAGAGAACCTCTCTTGGAGACGCCTCCGCCATACATAGAAGGAGGCCGGGGCTCAGACGGGCGACCCATGATCGACGTCTACCCCTTTAGGGATAGCTTGTGGCAATAGGTACGAGACCTGTTGCCCGAAAGCGAGGGAAGACAATTGACATGTCGAGTGCTCCGGACATGCCATCCGAGCGTAGGAATTTTGTCGGGGGGAGCCTTGTAAGGCACATCGTAGTCGAGAGTGCGGACATATTTCGATCCCGTGCTTTCGCCAGCGAACGTACCATCAGGAGCAGCGTCAGGTGCCGGTAAAAGTCCGGCATAACTTGCAACGCCTTTACGTGGTGTTGCAGGTATCCAGGAGGATTTCCTGACGTTAAAAAAAATGTAATAACAGTGAGACTACCTTGCTCTACTTTTTATGTTCGTTTTACTCCATAATTATTGTTATAATATACGTGTCATTGTATTATAGCAAAGGTTAATATTAGAGTAAATACATTGTACTAGTATTTGAAGTACACTTATTAACATTGTGCCGTAATTATGAAGAGATTTTGATACAAGCAGTGTAGCACAGTGAGTCAGAAAACGTGTCGAGGATCGTTAAAGCTCTGCAAACACTAGAGATGCGGGTGAGATCCACTTGTATTAACAATCCTGGACATATATTTTCACAAAATTGCCACTTGATTAAAGGGCCTTTGAAAAATTTAAGACAATTATTAGCTTCGATTGTATAATTTTGCTTCCTGCAACTTCTTTAGCGTGTTAAAATACTTGCTTCCTAAATATCACCTTTATCTCCCTCGGTGAGTTCCACACTCCTGACCCATTCCGGTTGTGGTGTCTCTCTCTCTCCAATCACTCCATCATGACTGAAGATCGTGGTCCTGGTAAAATTCTAATCGCGAACGGATTCACGCCTTCCACCCGACTCTGTCGGTGGCCATTTTCGCTAGGTTATAAAAGGTAGTTTGGTCTCGCTCAATTGGTCAGCCCATCTTGTTGGGAAACTGCCTGGGGACCATTTTCCGTCTGTGTTTCCCGTAATTATGAGCCTTTCCAAACAGTCTCTCGTCGCATGACGTGCCCGAAAAAGTCAAAATTCGTTGATTATATACAGATGAGAGCCTGGCCTTGATTCCGAACTGCGATAGAATAGATGGGTTTGTGCGTTTGGCTGTCCAAGGTTGTGTGTCCAAAAAAATACGCATATATATAAAAGGTGTATTAAGTAACGGTGGAAATTGAATAAATAAAGTTTAGTTAATATTTGGCCAGGTCTCGAGTAATTATATTGTCGCAGATGGATATACGTTGAGTCTGAAACAGTTGTAACCAACATCTATCATCGGGTTCTACACGACATCTTGCAATTAATTGCTCGGTGAAACAGCTTTGCTTGTGACGATTGAATATAACCATAACCCCATTACAAATTGAACCTTATTTGATTAAATTTAATTGCGTAAAAGTATTGGAAATTTAACGATTGCAGAAAGAGTTTGAACAAAGGGCAAGAACTGAAAGGTGACTGCCTCGTTGTCTAGTGGTCAGCTTGTATGACTACAGACATGATGGTCTGTGTTAAAAACTTCCCAGTATTTGTCCTGTATTGTGTAGTTGTCGATGTGCTCCACCCTCGTGCCTCGAAGAGCACGTTAGGTCGTCGGTCCTACGCCTGGTCTCTCTCCGGTCGTGTCATATTGCCGGCACATCACACTATGAGAGTGAAGGAATAGAGAGTGTACTTGTGTAAAGGCAGTAGTGTTTTATGGCTGCCAACTTGCAATGGAGCTGCGTGGTGGGTCTATATATATATCTGTGGAACGCTGACGCCATCTGTCTATCGGCATCGGACAGAGTTAATAGTGGCGTCGCTCGGCAGTTATCGGGTGATACTCCGCTAGAGCGGTCGACTGTTGAAATTGTCGTGTTCCTAGCTATTATTATTAATGAGTTTGTGTAAATTGATATCGGGAGCATTATGTGATTGAACATTATAATCTGAGTTAATGAATAAAGTGTTTCATTGCACCAACTTTACCCACGAACGCCCACGGAATGGAAAATTGAATTATGGATGTTATTAATGACGGTGTCGCCGGAGAACCATACGCCTCTATGCTTTATGCTTTCCTTCTCTCTTATTCTCGTAATAGCATATAAGGATAGATTAGGATTAGGTTGTATCGGCCAGAAATCTAGCTGAAAATCAGCACTGCATGGTTTGGAGACTCTTTGGATTTTCTTGGTTATGCCACACATTGCAGGGTATTGTAAAATGTCCTAAAATATATTATGATGTGGCATAATGTATAAATAAAGATATTTTCTTCTTTTCTAATTACCCTCACTGTTATAAGTGGAGGTCTGTGCCCAGCAATGGGGCGTTAATTAGGCTGCTACTTACCTTTTATTATCTATTTTTGATTATTATATACATATTAATGCGTGAAGCAAACATTTTGTATACCTTTTTACGAAAATTGCACGGTTGGAGGAATATAAAATTTACCACTTTTATAGTTTATATAGAGATAAAGTGCACAATTATTTTTTTTTTATAATACACGCATATAGTATTTGTCAATCGCTGACAGTTATGTCAAACGTGATAAGGTTACATTAAAAAAGTTTATATTGTCAAAAGCACTAAGAAGGTTGCATTAGAAAAGTTACTGTGGTGGTTAAGTTTTATTAAATTGTCTGATATTTTTCGTAACATTGTTATGTTTTCTTTCACACGAATCTTTTCCTGACTATAACAAACGGACCAACAAAATAACGTGACATAGGGAAATAGGGACTAGTTTTTATATAAATATTTTTATTTAATGTAATTTAAGCAACAACTTATTTATTTATTGGTACACCAACAACGTTTTAACAAGTAATTACATAATATACTTAATATACCTAATATACTTAGAATAAGGCAAATTACAGATTACACAGATTAATATAAAATATTTGAAATAACAGAGTAGATATTATAACTTCTTTTAAGTATATTCTATGACAATATAACCTTAATAATATTAAAAAGTTTCATTACAAATTAATTATGGTCGAATTTCGACCACTGATACAAAGATGTTTATGTGGGACTGGAAATATGCAGGCTAACGTATTTCTAGTGGTGTATTCCAATTTATTTTGTAATAAAAATAAAGTCGTTGAGTAATTGATAATCCGGCCAAATAGTAGCGTTTTCGATTTCTAAAAAGTAGCTAAGAATAATGGTTGAAAAGGGTAGCGGAAGGTTGGCAGAAGAAATATTACAATCGATCCAACCTTTGTCGTTCCGCGGACGTGGAATAAACAAAAAGCTCGAACTCCACCGCGGAGTTAATTAACAAAAACCGCCATTCATGCTTTGCGAGGCGATTAACCAATAAATTTAAACGAACTGACGTTTCATTTAGGAAATTCTAAATAATATTTATGGTTGCTAAAATAGGACTTGTTTTTAATAAGCATTTATTTAGTTTCACCTATAATAATCACGTATGATCGAGTGGTGAAGAAAGAGCTGTGGTCAACGTTATCTACCTATGGGATGATGTCTTGGGATCTAAATTTACAAAAGATGGAACATGTAAATGTGATATGGAAAGGAGAGTGAATGCAAGGAATATGGTAAATGTTGCTCTGCGCGCTTTTAAGGATAGCCAGACTGGTTGTGCATGCAGGAGTGTTGGTACCAACACTTATGTATGGTAGTGAAAGTTGTGTATGGCAGAGTGACAAAGTAATAAATAGTGTGATAGTAGAACGTTGTGACATAAAGGAAGATGTAGTGACTAAAATTGAGAAAGGTATGCTTAGATGGTTTGGGCTTGTAGAGAGAATGAATGAAAGGAGACTGACAAAAAGGATTTATGAGTCAAGAATGAACGGGAAAGTTGGAAGGGGAAGACCAAGGCGAACGTTCCTGGACCAAATCCAGGACATTTTAATTAAGGGCCAAGACAAGAGTACTCTAAACCGACGAACTTGTATGAAAGGTTTAATGAGAATGAAAGAAGCGAAGGAGATATGCAAGGATCGTGGAAAGTTGAAGGACGTGGTCTCTGCCTACCCCTATGGGAATGAGGCGTGATGGTAGGCTAGGTATGTAATAATTATCAAACTAGAAGTGTTTTGAATCGATCGATTAATGTTTTAAATAATGTCGAATTGATTTAGAAAAAAAGGTAATAGTTAAGTTTTTTTATAGAGAGATTTAAGAGGAAGAATATGAATGCAGTGGTTTTGTTTTGACAATGATATCATAAAGAAAACAAAGCAAAACTCTTATGATAATATGTTCAAATAATCTATATATATAAAAATCGATTGCTGTTCATTAGTCTCTCTAATAATCGAGAATGACTAGATTAATTTGGCTGATTTTGGTTTTGAATTAATTGTGGAAGTCCAGAGGAGGTTTAAAAGGCGAGTAAATATGAAAAAATTGCTTGGAATGTAGTTATAACAAACAATTTCGTTTTCCCTTAAAAATGATTCCTACATCTCGTACAAAAATGAATTCAATTAAACACAATTCTATAGATTTGTTTGATATTCAACATTGACAACCAACGATTTCTAAACGCAACGGAAATTTTTGATTAAGAATTCATTTTGGTTGCAGTTTATTTATTCACGTTATTTAAAATGGATTAGATAAGAAAGTCTCCCCAGGATGTTTTCTTTTATCTAAATAGACTTAAAAACCACTTATTTAATATAAATAGATCTTAGAAATGTCTTGTAAAGGTAAGATAAGGTAATTAGTAATTCATTGGCGTCCCACTGCTGGACACAGGCCTTCTTACTCATACGAAAGAGGGATAGACCCAACAGGCTGCTCCACTGAGGAAGTGTCTAGTAACTCTGGCTATTATTAAACTATTTTTGTCAACTTGTTTATATAAAAATATAAAATACTTATGTTATCACAACGTTTTCATATAAAAAACAATAGTTCACACATCTTCCCGATACAATTACCGTGAAAATTGGAAATCGATGAGTGTATTGAGGGTGGTCTAATTCTAATCAAACACTAGACATGCGGGTGAGACTCACTTGTAGTAACGAGCTGGCGACTGTCTATTTATCTACGAAAGTAGTTCTTGATTAAAAGCTACATGAGTCTTTGAGATACTCGGCCTTTAATTGGTATAAACATATATCGTTAAATATATTAATTTCTCGCGGTTTTACCCATGTATATCGTAAATATGAATGTCGAATTTCTAGAGAAACGGGCGAATAGTTTTGGAAATACGACAGTAAGGGATCGCCTTTCGATTATATAGCGTATGGGAATAGAGAGTAACCTAATCTCATCAGAATGAAAGAAGCAAAGGAGATATGCAAGGATCGTGGCAAGTGGAAGGATGTTGTTTCTGCCTACCCCTATGGGAATGAGGCGTGATGCTATGTATGTGCAGCAACCTCAAGATGCTGTTATCACAAGCACAAAATGCGTTATCCCTTAATTTAAACCAAAACAGATATGCCTTAAGACCACCGTGTTCTGTGAATACTGTGTTTCAGAGCTCCTGTTATTGATGTCAGTGTATACTTCCTGCCAAATTTTGATAGTATTTAAATATATACATTAATTAATTCTACCAGTATTTACAGGACCATTTAGTATCATTGTGTCTTAAGTAAAGCCTGTGCCACAGGTTTAGAATAGCTGGAATATAAAATCACATACAATCTGGTGGTCAAAATCCTAATAAATGTATTGTAAAATATTATAATGTACAGTAGAATTTAAACACTTACTGAGTTTAATTAAATATTTAACGTTAACCCTTAGAAAGAACCTCACTTTATTAGAGAAAAGCCTGGCCGAATCAGTTGTCTATCTAAATTAACCTCGCCTGATCAAACAATAAAATATTTAATTATAAAACATCACTGGATTACGGTCTATTTGTATATATTTCACAGTGTAATATAACATGCCTCACAAGAAGGTGTAATAAAATTTGTCATGAATCCCATTATAATGAATAAATTACAATAACACCCACAATATATTACTGTTAAAGTTTTATTTGAAAGTTGATTAGACGATCTTAGTGTTACTTGACGGTGATATAAACCAAGTTTAACTTTTATATCAATACGTAACATAAACTCTCTTTTAAATAGCTTATTACTTGTTGTATTTATATATCAGATTATTCCTTATAAAACCAGTTATTTGCCAAAACTTGACAAAATCTGTTTCTGAGATAAGAGCATAGAAACTAATTCGGAATCTGTATGTTTATTCTCGCTCTGCAATCTTTAGAGATTAATTTATTGGTATAAAAAAAGGTAAGTAGCAGCCCATTAAAGTGCCACTGCTGGGCACAGGCCTCCTCACTCATAGGAGAGAGAGGGTTTGTAGAGCATAGACCCACCACGCTGCTCCACTGCGGATTGGCAGTCATAGTACACAAGTGTACTCTCTATTCCTTCACTCTCATAGTCCAATGGGACAGGAATCCGACACGACCAGAGAGAGATCAGGCGCAGGAGCGACGGTTTAATGTGCTCTCCGAGGCACGAGGGTGGATCACACCGCCAGCTTCCCAACTTGGGCCAAATATTGAGAAAATTTTAAATTGGCCTCGAACCCAGGACCTCATGTCTGTAGTCGAAAATGCTAACCACTAGACCAATGAGGCAGTCATTGGTATACACATTAGGTAAATATTTACATACCTTCAGAGAAGGTAATTCCTTGCAAAAAGACACGAAAGTTTAGTTTTCTTATGAGATATGTTATTATTAAAATTACTATTAATTATAAAACTCCGTCGCTCCAAAAATATAATAACTGAGGTTGTTTATCGATCATAGAAAAAATATTAAGACTATAATTGTAGTAAATTTAATTCCGAATAATTCTGATAATTACCATATATCGCGTAAAAATAAAAGTATGCTGGTTGTTGTTGTTGTTTTTCATGCCCTTATCCCACTAGGTGGAGTCGCCACAGCATGTTTCCTTTCGCCACTTCACTCTATCCGCTGTCATTTCTACATTCACATCCTTTATACACATATCCTCTTTCACACAATTCATCCACACTTTTTTTGGTCGCCTTCTCTCGGCCCTGCCGCTTACCATCATATTTAGGACCCTCTTGCATACATGGCTATCTTCCCTTCTCATTACATGTCCATACCAGGCTAACCTTCCACTTCTTAAATTCTCGGTCACTGGTGCTACTTTCACACTTCCTCTAATATACTCATTCTTAATCTTATCCAATTTTGCACTCCACACATTCATCTCAACATTCGCATCTCAATTTCCTTTCATTCTCCCCTTTGGTGGCCCAGCACTCTGATCCATACAGGATGACAGGTCTTACGATCGTCTTATAAATTTTGTCCTTCAGTTTAAGAGGCATTCTGGCATCGCAAATTGTTCCCGAAACCTGCCTCCACTTCACCCAACCTGCATTTATTCTGGTAATAACATCTCAGTCAATGCCGTCGTTGTTTTTGTAGATAGAGCCGAGGTAACGGAAATCGGAGCAGACTCGAAGGGAAATCGAAGGGACATCTAAGACAATCGAAGAGAAACTGGATGGATCCCCGAAATCACAGAACAGATGTTCTGTTTTGGTCCTATTGATCTTCAACCCTGCTGAAGTATGCTGGTTATTGACCTGATAAAATATTCACTCCTTATTTTCGGATCGTAATTAAAAAATATAGCTCTTAGGCACATATTGATAAGCAAAACAAATTATAATTCCGTTATTGACTCAATAAAATTTCGCATCCTCTTTGCGGTCTAATTCGAAAACTATTGATCTTGGGAAATAATTGATAAGGACCAAAATTGTAGTAAATTTAATTCTGAACAACTTTGGTTATTAACATTGAAAATAGCTCTTAAATCTATCTCAGGGTGAGGATCTCAAAAACTGACTGGCTTCAACAGTTTTGAAGATTTCGTAATACCACAAAACAAAGCAAATGAGCTTGGTAAATTTTGCTAAAGTCACTTAAACACTTATTACTACTTGTTACTATGTGCCCGAGTACATAGGTTGCTTATTTTTAAATTCTAAAACAGAAATAGAAACTATATACTCTATATAGTGTGGCAAAAGTCCCGCTACCATTTTGATTGCCTATAACTTTGTTCAAAGAAAAGATAATGTATGGTAGTGAAAATTGGGTATGGCAGAAGAATCACAAAAGTAAAATAAATGCGGTAGAGATGAGAGCGTTGAGAAGCATGAGTGGATTAAAACTGAATGACAGAGTAAGAAATCGTGTGATAAGAACATTGTGGTATAAAAGAAGACGTAGTGACTAAAATCGAGAAAACTATGCTTAGATGGTTTGGGCATGTAGAGAGAATGAATGAAAGGAGACTGACAAAAAGGATTTCTGAGTCAAGAGTGAATGCGAAAGTTGGAAGGGGAAGACCAAGACGAACATTCCTGGACCAAATGCAGGACATTTTAAATAAGGGCCAGGTCAAGAGTACTCTAAATCGACGAACTTGTATGAAAGGTGTAATGAGAATGTAAGAAGCGAAGGAGATATGCAAGGATCGTGGCAAGTGGAATGATGTTGTCTCTGCCTACCCCTATGGGAATGAGGCCTGATGCTATGTATGTATGTATGTAAGAAAAGATAAATAGGTTTGGTTTATATAAGAAGTTTATTTGATCTTTACATTTTTTTTTCTATATGATTGGAAAATTATATCGGCTTTATGGTGACCGCGATTCGTTATGCAAATTTCGGCTCCTTTTAAGGCATTTTTCATGACGTCCTGTAACCTCTAAGGCTGAATTTGTTCGTGACGAATAGTGTTTAAAATGTTGAATCGTTTGGGAACTTGGCAGTAACAGTAACTTAACCTTGGTCAAAAAAAATAGGGGCCAATGATGTTTCCAGCATGAATACCAGCTGTATAGTTGTATTTTGTAGATGCAATGATGTTTCATTAAATGTAAAGACAAAATAAACTTTTTATGAAACCCAAACCTACTTATCTTTTCTTTAAACAAAGTTATAGGCAATCAAAAAGTTAGGGGGATATTTATTGCCCCACTCTGTTAATAGATGAAGGATATAAAGAATATATTTAGTAATGAAAACAGTTGTATTTTTTACCTAGACCGTAGAACTTCGTAGTGTAATAAATTGTGATAAAAAATTGTGGCGAAACTTTTTTATGAAAATAGTTTGTGAATAACTTTTTTCCATAAACGGCTGAACTGGGTCGCAAACTGGGACGGAGATCTTTGTGAAAATGGATACAATTTAGTTATGTGTGCTCCGTATTGTTACATACTGTATGTGATACAGTTTTTCCATATTTTTTACTTTTGTACAAAACTTTATTCTCTATACAAATGATACTGTTCGTATTCAGGAAAACTAGAAAATTTATTAACAAGGGTAAATTTTAACTCATTCTATTGTATGTGTCAAGTTCCAAGACATATTTAACGTTACACAACGCGTTGTTTGTTAATCCTTACTAATATTATAAATGCGAAAGTTACTGTCTGTCAGGCGTGGGTCTAAGCTAAATCTACTGAACCATTTTAAATGAATCTAGAAAAGGCCTAGGATCGAGTGGTGAGGAATGAGCTGTGGTCAACATTATCTACATATGGGGTGAGAGGTAATCTGATTTCAGCATTGAAGTCTCTCGGTGCGAACACGGAGTGGTTTCCTGTCGAAAGAGGTGTTCGACAGGGATGTGTTGAGTCACCATGGCTGTTCAACCTATTCATGGATAACTGTTTGACAGATTTAAAAGAAAGTATGTATGGGTTAAGAATGAATAAATTACTCGTCAAATGTAAACTTTACGCTGGCGATCAAGTAATACTTGCATCATCTGCTGATGAGCTACAGGAGATGGTAAATATTTTGAATAAAGCTTTGTAAAGAAAATGAATGAAAGTGAATGTAAACAAAACGAAAGTTATGCTTTACGAAAGAGATAAATCTATAGTGAATGGCAATATTTTGATAGATGGGGAACAAGTGGAAGAGGTGTAAGTATTTGTATACTTGGAAGCTAAATTTACAAAAGATGGAACGTGTAAAAGTGATATTGAAATGAAGGAGAATGCAAGCTATATGGTAAATGATGTTCTGCAACCCTGTATAATTAGCCAGGTGGTGTCTCAAAGGGCCAGACTAGCTGTACATGCGGGAGTGTTGGTGCCAACATTTATATATGGTAGTGAAACTTGGGTATGGTAGAAGAAGCATAAAAGTAAAATAAATGCGGTAGAGACGACAGCGTTGAGAAGTATGAGTAGATGGAAACTGAGTGACAAAATAAGAAATACTGTGACTAAAATTGAGAAAGGTATGCTAAGATGGTTTGGGCATGTAGAGAAAATAAATGAAAGGAGACTGACAAAAAGGATTTATGAGTCAAAAGTGAATTCGAAAGTTGGAAGTGGAAGATCAAGGCGAACGTTCCTGGACCAAATCCAGGACATTTCGAATAAGTGCCAGGTTAAGAATACTCTAAACTGACGAAATTTTATGAAAGTTTTAACGAGAATGAAAGAAGCGAAGGAGATTTGCAAGGATCGTGGTATGTGGAAGGACGTGATCTCTGCCTACCCCTATGGGAATTAGGCGTGATGCTATGTATGTATGGTACACAGATAGTCTAGAGCCTGTGAAAGGGCATACGCTACTTGTAACTTACATTTTAGGCGGATTCTACATAAATATCAAAGTTTGTAAGAGTTTTACTCTCAAAGGTGTAAAATAACAATCGTCACTTACTGCAAGAGAAACTCTGTCTGAATGATTATTTGATGCGCTTTAACGCTCAAACTATGCATTTATCTCATCGAAGTACGTATACATATGTGTGTTATTTGTAAAACAATATATATTTCCTAACTAACACAACATATGTTATTTTTATTAAATACCTTTGTTGCGATAAAAGCGTGTAAATATCGTGCCAAAAGTAAATAGTCTCCTATAAATGTTCACGTTTTCAGTTACGTTTCTTAAACTTCTTCTGCAGTTACCTATATTTTTTATCAAAAGGTATTAATATATTCCACAAAATGCTACGGTATATTTACAAGTATTTTAAAAGGAGCCGGTTTTTCTAACCACTTATTTCATATATCACAAGACAATTTTGATTTTAATTACAGATCAAATATCGGAGCCAGGAAATGTTTAAACGAACGGCTAGCTGGGGGAATTGGTGCTTGGCTTAACTTATAAGAATATAGAGGTTTTTATTTTAATCAAATTAAAGAATAACAATAGTGTTTTATTTTTGTCATTAAGTATTAATTAAATAATTACTATAACATAAGTTTCTTCCTATTGTTGGTAAAGTAAAATAAAATATAATAAATATTTGAATAATTGTGATAGTAAATTTTAAGCTATTCATGTCCTATTTTAAAGTAAAATCTTGTCACAACGGGGTTTCAATGCGGGTAACCCTTTTTGAAAGCTGTAATTATTTTGATCTTTATCAATTATAGTAAGTAAAGTAAGTAAGTAGCAGCCCATTAACGTCCCACTGCTGGGCACAGGCCTCCTTACTCCGAGGAGCGAGGGTTTTTAGAGCATAGACCCACCACGCTGCTCCACTGCGGATTGGCAGGCATAGTACACAAGTGCACTCTCTATTCCTTCACTCTCATAGTCCGATGTGACGGGAATCCGACACGACCGGAGAGAGATCAGGCGCAGGACCGACGGCTTAACGTGCTCTCCGAGGCACGGGGGTGGATCACACCGCCAACTTCCCAACTTCGGGCAAATATTGAGAAAATCTTAATAGAAAACTCAATATTGATATTTGAATTGGCCCGACCCGGGACTCGAACCCAGGACCTCATGTCTGTAGTCGAACATGCTAACCACTAGACCAATGAGGCAGTCTTATTATAATATCAATTATAATAAACGTAAATTCTTCCTGGGACGTCTCAAGATCTCTCACCAGAACAAATAGATTATTTTATACTTAATTTGAACAAACAAAGAATTTACGTTGAAGGAGTATATAATCTAGATATAAGAAAAAATTGATTCCTAAATTTTAGAACCTCAATAAGCTTTATTTATTAAGTAATCTTAATTAATATTATTATAATTAGCCAATAATTTTATAGTAAGTAAGTAGCAGCCCATTAACGTCCCACTGCTGGGTACAGGCCTCCTCACTCCAAGGAGTGAGGGTTTTTAGAGCATAGACCCACCACGCTGCTCCACTGCGGATTGGCAGGCATAGTACACAACAAGTGCACTCTCTATTCCTTCACTCTCATAGTCCGATGTGACGGGAATCCGACACGACCGGAGAGAGATCAGGCGCAGGACCGACGGCTTAACGTGCTCTCCGAGGCACGGGGGTGGATCACACCGCCAACTTCCCAACTTCGGGCAAATATTGAGAAAATCTTAATAGAAAACTCAATATTGATTTTTGAATTGGCCCGACCCGGGACTCGAACCCAGGACCTCATGTCTGTAGTCGAACATACTAACCACTAGACCAATGAGGCAGTTTTATAGCAATACCAATAAATTAATATATCAGTGTTAGTTCATCAGTAGCAGTAGATTATTAATAAAGTCTCTCAAATATTGCAATCTGTATTGTGACCTGCTTAAATAATAAAGGAATAAACACCTAAAACAACAGTATCTTAGTTATTTACGCGTTCAAAAGTATTGTGTATAGTTTTACATAAGCATAAATCATTAAATTTTATAATATATTCAATATCTTTTACTTACTATAACTTTCTAGTGATTAGACATGAGGCTTCGCATTAAGAAAAATCTTAGATTTGAGTCCTGTGCAGGCACCGTTAAGTTTCTCAGTAGGGAAATGAAAGTTACGTGATTGATTGTTCATTCCAATGCAATAATGATCCTGAGCAAACCTGCGTATCCGGGAAATAGTTCTGAGGTATGTGTAGTCCTATTTTTTTTGGCAAAACGGGAAAAAAAATCCTCATAGGATACCAGGTCCCGGTTATGCCGGACTCTTACCGGTTAAAAAACGACCCGCCATCCTACGCACTGTAACAAATGGCGACGCGACAGGTTAGCTCTAGAGTAAAACTGAGCACGCCGCCGTGACTCCCCGTGAGGACCACCTACCTTGATCCTAAGGATCGAGCTACCTATGGGACAGCTCGAAGGCGCGTCGCCCTACAACCTACGGAGCCTCACTACGTGGGACGACGGCCTCCGCGGTCCGCCGTCCTAGAGGCTAGTGCTAAGGGGGAAGACGGCGGTCGTGAGCCGCACGTCGTCGCCCCGGACGCCTACGACGGAGGGCGAGGGCGGCGGAATCCGCCTCCCGACGCCGTTCCGCGGCCTCCTTCAGCGACACCACCTCGTCGCTAAAGGAAGCCACCGCATAAGGTATGTGTAGCCTAGAAACTCGCAATTGAGCAGTGTTCTGGGTCTATTTTCTAAAGTGAAGTGGTTCAGCTAGTCTATATATAAAGGAGATATCCAGGTATCTATTGACTCATCGAGATATCTCTGGAACCATAGGGCGTAGAGACTTGAAATTTAGTAATAATCCTTTTGCCGAGTAGAGGTCAGCTAAGAATGGATTTTATGAAATTCCACCCGAAAATGACTTTGCGCGGGTGTTAATTAAAAAAATTCAAATTTTTACATCAAAATTCAAACTTCATATTTATAAATGATATCTTTTATGGTATAAAAAACAATTTTATTTTGACACAATGGAATCTATCAAAAGTAAATATTAGGAAATTAAACCCTCAAACGGCAGTGCGAGTATGTTTCTTATTTGTAAAACATTTTGCCTAAATTATTGAAAAGCTACCAAAAACCCATTCCACGCAGACGAAATCGCGGGTACAGCTATTACGTTATATAAGTAACGTATCAAGATTAATTAATGCTGCTCCAATGCTGTTGATAAGTGAAAAGAGTGTATAGATATCGCTATGTCGTATCATTTGAGCCACGTTTAAATAACAGAACTAGAGCATCTGCTCTCAGAGCTCTCGATTCTCGAGATGTTTTTTAAACATTTTCCGTTGCGATATCGAGAGTGCCGACAGCTCAATCGATTGTTCGAACAAAGAATATTGTTGCAGAATTGCTTGCTTTAATGTACGTGCGTTAAATGTTCCTTCAGTATTTCACAAAGATTACAATAATACAGGCTTCCGCTTGCTCTATTGTTACGTATTTTATTTAAAGAGATGTAGTATTTTGAGTTTTAGTTTAAATTGAAGTTAGATAAATTGTAATATAAGTAACCAACTTCTACATTAAATTGTCTGGCTGCGTTTGCCGCACTTTTTCACGGAAATAACTGTCATAAAGTGCGAGCCTGTCCCTCCCCCCCTGCACGGACGTTTTTGCGTCCATTGCCCCGCGGTTCAAATGACTTTAAAGCGGCCCTTGGGACTTTAATGTTCATAAAAGACTTGTTAGTTGTAAGCTATACAGTGTTATCTTTTATTTATTTAATTTTCTTTCTGGTGTAGCGTCATGTTGCGGTAAACTTTGATATAGTGAAAAAAGTCCGTCTTGTATTTAAAGGCTCATATCTTCAAAATTAAAACTTACCTCAAGGGTTTTCTTTGTTATTCACATCACTTATATAATCAAAAACACAAATGATCACTAACAAACAGTCACAGTTTATAAAATACCACTAAAAACTTAACGACCTTCGATGCGACACACGCACCGTTAGTAACGATCACTTTGTAACTTTATCTCTATGCAAATTTTGTGACGACAATTACCGAGAAGTGAAATAGATATTACATGAATAGACTTACAAAGAAAGAGATGCTTATATTTCGGATAGCCCGAGTGGAGACAGAACTATCGTTACATGTCCAGTAGTGTTCTGATACGACGCTGTGTAGAAACCATAATAGGTAAACTGCCTCTTACCAGATTAACGTGCTTCCATCTAAGATTGTATCTTCCCTTACTATCAAGTGTGATGACAGTCAAGTGCCAACCTGTCAGCAATAAAAATACAACTCCCACAAGAGCTGTAAAACTCTTCAGTGTCACTTAATCTGTGATCCATTCTTTCTTTTTAATATCTAAAATTATTTTACTGAAATTGATAGTTTGAGTGGACTGTAATAATTGATTTTTGAACAACTAAAGATTATTTATAACGGAGTTATAATAAAACACTTAGCCTTAGAGAATTGTACTCATCTGCTCTTGGATCCACGAATAAGTCGGACTCATTTCTAGCTGAACCTCTGGTGTTTCACGGGGGAAGAGGGTTCCACTGGGTTTTAGTGGGTATTACAAGGCCTCCTCCCTCGCCGAGACCCACTCTCGTTACCCACTCAGGGTCAGGGTAAGTGAGTAAAAGCATTAGAAAATTTCAATATATAATAATAATCTTTATTGTGTCAATAGATTATTACAATAACAGTACAGTTTTATATAAAACTTTTACAATAATTATTTAAGAAATGCGTAGACACTCGTACTAAGTAATTTTGTGCTTCGAGTATCTGTACCTTCCGCAGGATAATATATACAATGCAAAGAAATGAGCCGAAACAATATTTCATATTTACTTATGTATATATAATAAAAGCAAGTGTTAGATATTGGTAGTAATTTTAATGCGCATGCATTTGGAGTCTATGTGTATGTCTAGTTCTAAATCACTGTACAAATTTAAAGTCCTTTCTTTCCCTTTGATTAAGTGTTTATGGCCATGAAACTAATCTTTTCTTACATTCAATACATACATAGCATCACGCCTCATTCCCATAGGGATAGGCAGAGACAACGTCCTTGCACTTGCCACGATCCTTGCATATCTCCTTCGCTTCTTTCATTCTCATTAAACCTTTCATACAAGTTCGTCGGTTTAGAGTACTCTTGACCTGGTCCCTATTTAAAATGTCCCGGATTTGGTCCAGTGACGTTCGCCTTAGTCTTCCCCTTCCAACTTTCCCATTCACTGTTGACTCATAAATCCTTTTTGTCAGTCTCCTTTCATTCATTTTCTCTACGTGCCCATCTAAGCATACCTTTCTCAATTTTAGTCACTACATCTTCTTTTATACCACAACGTTCCCTTATCACACCATTTCCTACTCTGTCACTCAGTTTCAACCCACTCATACTTCTCAACGCTTTCATCTCTACGGCATTTAGTGTACTTATGTGATTCTTCTGCCATACCCTTTCACAGTGTTGGTACCAACACTCCTGCATGCAGAGCTAGTTTGGCCCTTTGAGACACCACCTGACTATTCATAAAGGCATGCAGAGCACCATTTACCATATTCCCTGCATTCACTCTCCTTTCAATATCACTTTCACATGTTCCCTCTTTTGAAAATTTAGATCCCAAGTATACAAATCCTTTCACCTCTTCCACTTGTTCCCCATCTATCAAAATATTGTCATTCAATTTGGCAAAACGAATGTTCCTACCAAATTTCGAGTCTCTATGTCTTATGGTTCCAGAAATATCGTGATGAGTTAATATATACATGGGTATCTCTTTTATATATATAGATAACACAGATCTGTATTATACTCTTTGTCAACAAAAGATGAAGTTGAGATGGGAGTCATCTAGGAAGCAAGTGTCCGTAATATAAACTTCCGCTTTTTATAGTTTTATTTCTAGAATTGCTTACGAGCTAACACATTTCCAGAGAAAAAGAAAGTCTCTAAGAAAATTGTATCTTAAAGCTTATTTTTGAAATAGTGTCTGCCACTCAATTATTAATTTTATATTTCTACTAGCCGTGGATAAAGTACCACTTCGGACTTTTATTTAATGGACTGCCTCATTGTTCTGGTGGTTAGCTTGATTGAATACAGATATAAGGTCCTAGGTTCGATGCCTGGATCGAGGGAATGCAACAATGGATATTGAGATTTCTGTTAAATTCTGCTGTGTTGTGTAGTTGGCGGTGTGCTCCACCCATGTGCCGCGGAAAACACTTTAATCTATCGGTTCTGCGCCTGATCTTTCTCTTGTCCTGTCGGATTGCCGTCACATCCTACTATGAGAGTGAAGGAATAGAAGTACACTTGTGTTAGCGGATTCGATTGTGTGACAACGCTGTGGAGTAGCTATATGGGTCCATGCAGTAAAAACCCTCTCTCCTCCTCCTTCGGCCTTCTTGAATCCTCAGTTGGACTGATCAGAGTTACCAGGGACGAATGTTGAACACCTGGTGCCTCACTTACGGATGAAGAAGGTTCCACTGGGTTTCAGAGGGTATTGCGAGGTCTCCTCCCTCGTCGAGTCCCACACTCCTGACCTGTAGGTCTGGGTTCGTGCCTAAATGCATTTCCCAGCGTAAAAACAAACCTGTGCCCAGCAGTGGGACGTTAATAAGTTACTTTTGTTACATGAATTATATTTTATTCTAAACACTTATTTTCTTTATTTACATGCTCATCCTTTTTTTGAAGTCGGTTACAAAATTCCGTGATATCATATGTTCAAATACTGTAGTTACAACTGCTTTCTTACCTTTTATAAAAGTGCCATCAATAATAAACAAAATTATTCATACCTCTGGATTAACCTCCTTCCAATTAATTACCTTGGCTGTCATCTACTCCTAATTTAACAATAATTGTAATTAAATTATATTATCGTAATAATAAGAAACATTCAAGTAGTCCAATATTTTTCATTTATTTTATAAACTAACTCTAAAAAAGAATACGCAATTATTTTTACTTTTGAGAGTATATTAATTTGTTTGGAATAGCGTGTTTTGTAAGGCGGTTCTTTTCGAAGTTATACTTCTCTTGGCGCGTTAGGGAAAAATGATGAGAGTAAATTTTTACGATGCGCGCACAGAACGTGACAAAAAACCGAAACACTGAAGTCAACATGTTAATTTTAAAAAGTTTTTTTTTAAGATTATTATCATGTTACATCAAAGAAGTATAACTTCTAACGTATGTAAATATGTACACACACACGTTTTTTTTTTTGTTAAATTCTTTAAATATTTATATGAAAGGAAATGCTTTACATAAGGTCTCATTTTTTTCGGTCCGGTTCTGATGATGGCATTCATGAGTATAAGTACAAATAACTCAAGATCACAGCAACTGATTTCGGTGATTCGTATATTATTAGAAAGGATATATTTCAAGGGTTGTTTGATGATATTTTGGTTAGATTTTGACGTTGGGATCCATGATAAAGTAACGGAATTCTTCAATTCTTAGGAGCACATAAATGTTACTCGGGAGAATCTCTTATAGGCCATCCGGATATTTGAATCATCTACTGTAAAGTCGGTATAGTCAAGTGATTGTCGTAGTCAAATATGAGGATCAATAGAACTCTTCAATGGCTTACAGTTGGGGTACGATTTGTGGAGAATATCTGTCTGTAATTAAACGGCAATGAGCTTACATTTGTTGCTCCATTGCAATGTTTACTTTAGAGGTACTATGTTTGAAGCGGTTATGGCCGAGGGAGGGGGGAGGAACTTCAATAAATAATAATTATAACTACATTATATTATCGTAATAATTTGAGCGACATTCAATTAGTCCATTATTTTTCATTTATTTTACTTAGGAGGACTATAAAAAAGTACACACAACTATTTATTACTTTTTAGAGCATATTAATCTGCTTGTTTTGAAGGTGGTTCTTTTTTTATTAATTTTTGTTTTTTATGTTTCCAGAGTACCATTTTATTCACATGTTATCATACACAGGAAAGACTTTATGAATTGCATGTCCTAAACTAAGTGAAATAATACAAAACTAAATCTATACTCCGACTTGATAGACTTTCCACTGCCACGAGAACAGTATCTATGTAGGTGAAACCGCAAGGCATTGTTAATTTTAAATAAAATTATATCTTAAAGTCTTTATTAAGTTTTTTTTTTAAGGAAAGGAACTATAACCGTGTGCAAAAGAGTCGAAATGCATATGCAGTGAGTTCAATCAAAAAGATTTATGGCCGCTGTATATTCGTATAACTGTATAGCTTTTCGTGAAAATGGCGCAGTAATTTTTCTCGTGCACCTCATGAATTTTGAAAAAGTTGCTCCCGAAGATTAGTTATTGCAGTGTTTTCATATTACACTCTACAGCTTGCGAATATCCTGCTATTTTCCCCGGATAGAAATATAACGTATATCTATAGAAATATGATGAACATTTTATTTGTTTGAACTCGCTAATCTCAGAAACTACTAGTCCGATTTTTAAAATTCTTTCAGTGTTTAATAGACCATTTATCGAGAAAGGCTATATACTATATATTATCACGCTAAAACTAATAGAAGTGGTACACCAATGAAGAATGTTTCAAATCTGTTTTGTTTTCGTTTTGTGACCTTCCAGTGCCTGTGCTACGTAAACTATTAGAGTTTTGCAAAAATCATGTAAATAAAAATTGTTTCCCATTAAAAGTTTAAAAAAAAATCTACAACAGCATATATCTATCTCTTAATTTTGGCTCAGTATAATCGTTTTTAGGCTAACCAACTTTGTTTCTTCTATATTTCTTATGTGAGGTACAGACGGAATTGCACAAGTTGTTTGCTTGTTTATATATTTTTTCTGTATTTGCTGGACTGATTTTGATGATATTTGAAAAGGCTTAGGCTTAATTGTAAAGTAAGACAACATCTATTTGATGCGTATGTAACTTTGCCACACTAAACTACTTCTTAAATCTCTGATATCTTCTATGATAACTATTATAATGTAACATATGGAGGGCTGTTCATCTATATATTAAATAAACTACGTATGTAATGTCTTTAACTGGATAAAAAATAATATTATATTGCATAAAATGGCTTGGTATGTAGCACATAATTGTTGTTATACGTAGAAGATAAAAATGGTTGCTATGGGTTATCCTTTAGAAATAAACATGCAGTATTAAAGACTTTTTTATTGACTTTTTTATGATATATAATTCTGTAATACATTTGTTTGATCTATCTCGTAAGGTTTAGCCATAATTTGCGATTTAAGCCTACAAAAATATGTTTGTTACATCACGTTTGAAATCTTTTATTATATTGAAATTTTTATACTAAAATATATATCTTTTATACATATAGAGCTTTTTCTTGAATCTATCTATCTATTGCTGAAAACTGCATTAAAATCTATTGAATAGTTTAAAAGATATAAGGCACTAAACAGAGAAAGCGACTCCATTTTATAGTATGTGAACAAGATGATATATGAGGACATTTAATTTTCGCTAACCTTATCCGACAGGTGATTATTATTTAATGTGTTATGTTAAAACCGGATATATTTATTTTACGAAGCGGCGCCTTGTAAACATGCGTTGTTTATTTTAGGCAGAGTACGGCTTTCATGCAAATTTATACTCAAACACGATCCTTTTATGTTGAATTTCAAGTAATTTAATAAAAAAGCGAGTAAAAATTTGCATTCCGCCTATCGGAATTTGTTAAAGTTATTGATTTTAAATTGAAAAATGTTTGCTACAGAATGCAGTGTTAACCAATAGACAGAGTGATTCTTAAGGAAGCTTTTAGTATAAACTGCTTGAAATACAACGATAATGGTGGGCAAGTGGTGGAAAAAAATCAAGCCACCTGAAAGATTTCATGAAAATGCTGCCTTTTTCTTTAGATATATATTAAATCATTGTACGGTAGGATAATTCATATTTAATATATCTACAAAAAACTCATGATGGCATATATATATCCTATAAGGATAACTCATATTATATAGAGGAAACGTATGTATGTATATATCGATTTCACATAACTTTTCAAATAACTACTTGACCGATTTCAAAAACTTTGTCACCATTAGAAGGCTGCTATTTCACTGAGCAACTTAGGCTATATTACTTTATCAAATAAATAGGGATCCTTAATAAAAATGCATTAATGTAACCCTAGATGTGAATAAATTTGTCACAAACAATCTGTCCAGGAAATGTATTGATCATAGAACAAAAATGTTCGTAATACTATACGTCCAACCACTGTAGTTATGCCACAATAACTACTTTTTTACATTTTAAAAGTTAATAAAAGTGCCGACAATAATCAAACCAATTATTCAATCATCTGTATTAATCCTTATACTATTAAGTATATTTTATTAAAGACCTTTTCAATACCCGAAAAATACTTTTGAAATTATTAAAATCGGACATTACATTCAAAAGATATCACGACTTTAATTGTATAAATTGTATATTGATTAGATTATGAATGTTATTATCTAATAACCTGAAAGGAAGTACTTAGAAACTAAATGAAATAAAACTTTTTAATATACTTCAAGTAGTGTTAACATTGAATTACATTTAAGTCGTATCCAATATTCGGTGCATCAAACTCTTACAAAAATTTAAGCATAAGAAACTCTAATTGATGAGCGCAAAATTCAATATGTTTTCATTTAAAAAAGATGGGACAACTACAAAAGCTAGATGGGCCACATGCAGTCCATGGGCCGGAGGTTCAGTATTTCTTTTTACTTTACGCACGCCGATGAAAGAATTTCTCCGATCGGGATTTCAGGACTCGCAGATAACATTCGACTGGTGGGAGGCTTTAGGCCGTGGCTAGTTACCACCCTACCATCAAAGACGTACCGCCAAACAACGAGATTTGTGTTCCGGTAAGATGTTGTATAGAAACCGTAAGAGGTATATCGCCCCTTACCCAGATTAGCGCGCTTCCATCTTAGACTGTATCACCATTTACCATCCGGTGAAACTGTCAGCAATAAAAATTTAATAAAAAAAAACAGAATACCCACTAAAACCCAGCGCATTCTTTTTCATCCACGAGCGAGAGGTTCCCTAATCGTATTCCACTCTAGTGACCCGGATGACATCGACTATGAGGACCTACCACTCAATAGGGTGAAGCATAAAGCGCATATGTACAACTTCTGCCACACAGCCTCCTCCGACGGCGAGGGTGGGCTACATACGCTTTCTGCCTTAGCCTCTCATTTGCCTCTTACAGGCAACCGCCCTTCATCCAACTTCACTGGCGAGTATTACACCAATTTGCTCTCCAGTGAAAGATCTCCTCTAACCAGCTACAACAAGATATGTCACGTGGGTGCCCACGTTGGACACTCTGCAAGAGTATGTAGCGCCGTATCTATAGGAGCTCCACATTGATGACAGGTAGTAGGAAAGAGATCCGTGCCTCCTGGGGAGACAATTGTCCAGGTGAGATCGGACTGCCTCCGCCGTGGTTATACCCAAAGTTGGAGACTCAAGATCTTGTCTACATGTTTCGATCAGAGCTCTGTCAGCAAGAGCCCTGATCCTCCGGATGCCAGCTTCATCAATGTAGATTTTTTGTTCTTTTAAGTGGAATAGACCTATTCTATAAAAATATCAAAATATTGCAAGCAATTCTACTCCTAAAGGCAGCCCGAACTGAATTCAAAATTACCATTTTATCGGCACGGAAGTTGTATATTCCGGATGGATACTTCCTGTAGACTTAATTAGGGAAGCCGAACCGAATTTATCGGCTAACAACTCAACACGAGGTTTTAAGAGCTTTTGTTGAAACTAATTCCAATATTATTAATTCCATAATTTGATGGCCTGGCTGGTGCAATGGTGCAAACACTCCCTTGGCTAGCAGAGGTCCTAGGGTTGATTTCCTGTTGGGCATATTTAGGGAACTGCATTTTTATTTTAAATTGTTCCAAACTTGTGGCAGGCTTTAGCCAAATTTCGACCACTGGGTGACGATTGAAATTGCTGGACACAACCCTTCTCAGTCGTAGTGAGAGTTTTTGGATCTACCAACTGCTCCACTTTAGTTTATACAGTTTATAACCTAAAAACTCTCTTATAGTTGGGGAGGTCTGTGCCCGGCAGTAGGACGTTAATAGGCTTTTAATTATTTCATATTAAATAATCTCTGAAGCCATTCTTATGAAGCTTTGTGAAAAAAATCAGAGCACAAACTTGCCACGCTGCTCTACTGCGGGTTAGCAGACTACAAATACCTTAAAACTGCTCTCGAGATATGCAGCTTGTTTCGCAATGTTGTCCTTCCACGAAAAGCACAACAATAAATAGAAAAGAACGTTCGAGAACTTAAATTTCATTTTTATATAGGGAAACTAAACATTGTTACTGTGGATTCGAATCCGCGATTTCTCTAAACGAGAATTCACACGTCTCATCATGAGGTCATCATGGCTTATCTGAATAGTATAATAAAATAACAAAAATCATATAAATTTAAATTAAAATTCAAAAATTCTTTATTCAAGTAGGCATTACAACACATTTGAATCGTAAAATATAGTTTTATTCATGTTTTATTTCGATTTACAAGTAATGATGATAACAAAGAACAATATATTATCTAAATTTCGTACCCTGCCTTGAGAAAAGCTCACGTAAAACTCAGTCGGGTCTCCTTTTTTTTACATTATCATCATCAGATGCATTATTAATTTATTCTACATCTTATCTTTCATGTAGTCCTTCATATTATACAACGATTTCTCGATTAGTTTTCTTTTAATATTAATCTTATTTATTTTTATATATTACTATAAATCTATATATATATATATATATATATAAATCAATGGCACATTTCGTTGTAATTTTTTAACTCAGGAACGGGCTCACCTATCCAAGCCAAGTATTTAAGCTTTGTTGGGACTACTTAGTTGTCGTAGATGGTTTATATGAAGTTTGCACAAAATCGATCAAGCAATTCTTCATTTATCACATTTTTCGTAACAAATTAATTCGATAAACGGCAGATCATTTTGTTAATTTGGGATTGTGTTGTCAAATTGAAACTTTCTGCATACTTAGGAACTTTATTCTCTACGTTTTTAACTTTATACATAGCGAAGCACATACTATACCGCTAGAATTATTATAAAGTATTTATTCAAGGGTTGTCTGGTACAGATTGCTTTAAGCAATAAGGCCGTCCTTGCACATGGTTTAATGTAACATAATAATTTATTGTAAGAATTTGTGTCAACTCACAACTGTGTGCAATAAAGTATTTTCTATCTCTTTAGTAATATTTATTATTTAGGTGCATTCCCTTACCTTCGTCAAAGTTTTAATATTTATACAAGCGTACAACCACTTTTCTGATATGTAAACATACATACTTAAAATATTCTGCATTTAGTCCAGAAACGTTAGCCTCTTCCTCACTCTTGACTCATATATCTTTTTAGTCAGTCTACTTTCATTCATACTCTCTACGTGCCTAAATCATCTTAGCCTATCTTTCTCAATTTTAGGCACTACTTCTTCATTTATATCACAACGTTCTCTTATCACACTATTTCGTACTTTGCCACTCAGTTTCAATCCACTCATACTTCTCAACGCTCTCATCTTGTCAGCATTTATTTTACTTTTATGCTTTTTCTGCCATACCCAACTTTCACTACCATACATAAGTGTAGGCACCAACACTCCTCCACGGCCAGTCTGGCCCTTTGAGACACCATCTGGCTATTCATAAAGCCGTGCAGAGTGCACCATTTACCATATTCCCTGCATTCACTCTCTTTTCAATGTCACTTTTACATGTTCCATCTTTTGTAAGTTTAGATTCTAAGTATACAAATTCTTTCACCTCTTCCACTTGTTCCCCATCTATCAAAATATTGTCATTCATCATAGATTCATCTCTTTCAAAAAGCATAACTTTCGTTTTGTTTACATTCACTTTCATTCCTTTCCTTTTCAAGGCTTCATTCATAATAATTTACCATCTCTTACTGTTATTATTTTAACAACTCTAAAATTCTTTCTTAACGACTCTCCGACGAGCCATATTATAAATCGCATGAATGGCCCTTTTCTGCAGTACAAATATTGCATATACTCGTATATCAGCAACATTACTCCAAAGCAGAATACTTGGTGTAATAATTTTCTTTTCCTCAGACCGGAAATCATCTACTGAAATTTTCCTTACAACTCGAGTTGTTAAATTGCGACAATACCTTAGTAAACTAATTCCACGATAAATCGTGTTTTATTGCACGTGTAAAAGCGACTTCAAAGTTGCTATTTTATTGTACGTGGGTGGATTTTTATACTCTTAGATTCATGACTTTATAACCTGTATATTGTAAAATAAATGTCACGTGTAGATTTATTACTGAAAAGTTGTCCATGTAAAAGTAAATACAGTGAGGCAAAAGTACCGCTACCATTTTGATTGCTTATAACTTTGTTCAAAGAAAAGGTTTGGTTTTTATAAAAAGTTAATTTAGCCTGTACATTTGTTTTCGTTGTGATTGAAAAAATATATCAGCTAAATAGTGACCGCCAATCGCTATGCAACTCTCGGCATTCTTCATGACATCCTGCAACATCTCAGTCTGAATTTCGTGATAAATAAATATGTTTTAAATATGATGAGTCGTTTGGGGCTTATTCACATTAATTTTTGATTTTAAAAAACGCCATAAGAAAGAGTTTAGTGCTGTTAAATACAGAGATCTTGCTGGCTATGCTAAATCTCCTTTTTGGGAAATTAGTCTTGGTGGAAGAACGTCATTCAATAATTGAATTGTTGACCGAGCTGAGTGTACTGTGGCCCCATCTTGCTAAAACCACATGTCCTCTAGTTCTCGCTCTTCTATTTCAGGCACAAGAAAATAGTAACAGCCAACTTCAACACCTTAATCATTTTCAAAAGAATAGGGACCAATGATGTTTCCAGCATGTAGCACCACACTATACAGTTGTTTTTAGTGAATGCAATGATATTTCATTAAATATAAACTAAAACAAACCAAACCCACTTATCTTTTCTTTGAAGAAAGGCAATCTATATGGTAGCAGCACTTTTGCCTCACCTGTATATAGGAAATTAGTGAAGGAAAAGACCCTAATAACAATGCATTAATGTAACCCAAGGTGTAAAACAAATAATCTGTTATTGCGTGCGATGCGAGAACTATTGAAGTTAGAACAAAAAAATGTTCTACAGTATTATAGAACGTATTAATATCTACAAAAAAGTTCGTGATACCATATGTCCAACTACTGTAGTTATGCCATTATAAGTTCTTTTTTACACTTTAAAAGTTAATAAAAGTTCCGACAATAATCAAACGATATTACTCATACCTCTGTAATAATCCTTTTCCTATTAAATTCGGGCAGTTTGGGGTTAATGGGTTGAATAGTCCTGAAATTAACATCGGACATAGAAACATGAATGTGATTTATAAACAGGGTTTTTTTTTTAATATTTGACGGCCTCGCTTTGTTAACAGATCTTCGATCTTCGAACATCTTCGATCCGCGGTAAGGCGAATTTAGGTCATTTTTCTAATTTTCTTGAGTCTGGACTGGTGGGAGGCTTTGGTGGCTAATAACCCTATAATAATAACTACCCTACCGCCAAGCAAAGAAATCTGTATTCCGGTAATTGTACCGAAATACAGATTTCTTGGTTCTTGGCTGGGTAGAAATCCATAAAGGGTAAAATGCCTCTTAACAGATTAGTGAGTTTCTATCTTAGTTTGTATCATCACTTATTATCAGGGCCCGTAGACAAGTCACAATCGAAGATCGCTAACGCTTAAAAAATGTATGGAAAATACGTTTCAAGTTTCGTTATGAAACGTCATTTTCATACATTTTTTAAGCGTTAGCAATCTTCGAAAGTGACTTGTCTACGGTCCCAGGAGTAGTCACGGTCAAGGGCTAACTAGTCAGCAATAAAAAAAGGAATACAGAGTTATTGGTAATTCAACTTGATAGGGATGACTGTTTGCTATAGTTTAAAACACCATACGTATTATGCTAGATATAACCACTTTTGAATCGTCGTGTGTTTTAGCTGCAGCTTCAAATGTTTATAATAAGAGAGTATCGGTGTAAGTCTATTTTTTTCTTCTGATATATAAAAAAAAAACAACAGTTTTTGATCCACATTTAAAAATGCGAGACTAAATTACTTTCCACTAAAATGTCTTTAAAATAAACCATTATATACTTAGCTTGCAGATTATTAAAAAAAAAATCTTATTTTTTTAGCTCTCTATCAATGCTTAACAACTAGGAACTTTTTCAATGAATTTGTTAAAAAAAATTAATGATAAAGAAGCAGGCATGAATTCGTATTCGAAATAAATAGTTAAGTTATTCGAAATAACAAATTAATAAATAAATGCGGTAGAGATGAGAGCGTTGAGAAGCATGAGTGGATTAAAACTGAGTGACAGAGTAAGAAATAGTGTGATAAGAGAACGTTGTGGTATAAAAGAAGACGTAGTGACTAAAATTGAGAAAGGTATGCTTAGATGGTTTGGGCATGTAGAGAGAATGAATGAAAGGAGACTGACAAAAAGGATTTATGAGTCAAGAGTGAATGCGAAAGTTGGAAAGGGAAAACCAAGGCGAACGTTCCTGGACCAAATCCAGGACATTTTAAATAACGACCAGGTCAAGAGTACTCTAAACCATCGAACTTGTATGAAAGTTTAAATGTGAATGAAAGAAACGAAGGAGATATGCAAGGACCGTGGCAAGTGGAAGGATGTTGTCTCTGCCTACCTATTGGAACGATTAGAAAATGGTGATTTTTATTCGTTATTATGCAAGAATTACTTATTATCCACTGGGAAACTACTATAATATGCGTTGCATTTAAAACTAGTCTATATTACACTAGGTATAAAATTTATCAATTTAACGAGATCGTAAAAGCCGTCAATATATTCCACACTGCGTCGTGCGTCATAAAATCAAGCCACAGGGTATCAACGGGGGGTATTATAAAATTCAACGTCATTCTTGCATAAACATATGCAATACAATGCTTTAACACCAGAAAATAGGGTTCAAATTCGCACAAATAGATAGCAAGTCACTAAGCGTAATGAAGGATGTACGATAGTAAAGAATGCCATGCAATTTTAGTACTTAAATTATTGAAATATGGTTTACAAATGTTAAGGTTTTGTTGGAAATTTATAAAACGGATAGGTTTGATAGGATTTTTAAGTGAAAACTCCGTCTCTGGCTCTGTTTACTTTATTTTGTGGAAATTGAATGGGACTAGACGGTATGACATACGCATGATGTAAATTTGATATCATTATTACCTAAATGATAATATATAAAGTCACCATTATGTCATATTTACGTAAAATTGACGATCTTAATATGTATAACGTTATTTTAAGGTCATGTGTTTAAGATTGGGTTAATTATGCTGGGAATAGAATCCGAACTTTCCTTAAGCAAAATACCACCACGTTTAGGTACTTTTAGTATGCAATAGGGCTGTCTTATTTCTCATTAGCATTCTCATTTAGATTTCAATAAAGCCATATTTAAATTCGTTAATGAACATAATATTATTTCCAATAATTAATATTTATAATAGTTCGTAATAATTTTATGAAAATAAAAACATATTATTTTAATTGGGAGTTTTCATTTCCAATGACACGGTCTAAAGGACACACCGAATACTTTTATTGTTATATAAATACATAGCATCACGACTGAGTCCCATAGGGGTAGGCAGAGATCACGTCCTTCCACTTGCCACGATCCTTGCATATCTGCTTCGCTTCTTTCATTCTCATTAAACCTTTCCTACAAGTTCGTCGGTTTAGAGTACTCTTGACCTGACCCTTATTTAAAATGTCCTGGATTTGATCCAGGAATGTTCGCCTTGGTCTTTCCCTTCCAACTTTCCCATTCACTCTTGACTCATAAATCCTTTTTGTCAGTCTCCTTTCATTCATTCTCTCTACGTGCCCAAACCATCTAAGCATACCTTTCTCAATTTTAGTCACTACATCTTTTATACCACAACGTTCTCTTATCAGTTTCACTCTCACTCAGTTTTAATTCACTCATACTTCTCAACGCTCTCATCTCTACCGCATTTATTTTACTTTGGTGATTCTTCTGCCATACCCAACTTTCACTACCATACATAAGTGTTGGCACCAATAGTCCTGCACGCACAGCCAGTCTAGCCCTTTGAGACACCATCTGGCTATTCATAAAGGCGTGCAGAGCACTATTTACCATTTTCCTGCATTTACTCTCCTTTCAATATCACTTTCACATGTTTTAGTAAGTGATAATACATTCTAAGCTGCTAACTCGCTAAGGTGGTTACATATAATTAACTGTATGTCTGTCTGTGTGGTGTGGTAACTAGACAAGACCTAAACCTCCCACTAGCTCAGACCTTATTAGAAAATATAATTCCCAAAACTCCCAGTGGAGAAGCTTACATCAGTTACGTCTTGACTTAAAACTTACGTAATAGCATGATGCACCTATGATGTAAATTTAATATCATTATTACCTTAATTGTAATATATTTTACCATTACGTCATTTTTACGTAAAACTTGATGATTGTTTGATTTGTAATGTCATTTTAAGATCATATGTTTACTGGGTTTACTCTATTTTACAATTACGCGATCCAAGAAGTGAATAGTTTTACAGTAGTAAATAGAAATGCTTTATAGAAAATCACGATACAGAGAGATACTTTTAGTGTACAATAGGGCGGTCTTATCGCTCACTAGCGATCTCCTGTAGACATTCCTGAGATCAAACAGACCTTGGAAGAAAGGAGAGAGAAGGTAGATAGTATGTTATAAATAAATGGACATACAATTATATGCTTGTATTTAAATTTATTATCCTTAACGCTTGCTTCACCCGACCACACTTTTCGTCACGATATCAACAGTCTACTTTCCAAATCAAGCGTGCTTAAAGAAGTTTTTATGAACTGTTTTTGAATAAAACCCAATAATTATTTTTAGATACGGAACCCCGTTTCACTAGTCTTGAATCCCGCTTTAATCAATTTATTTTTGTTCCGGTGAGAACGTTTTATATGGAAAGTTATATGGATTTCGTAACGATATCTCATATTGGAAATTGTAATGTAATCGTAGATGTTTCCTTTTCGTGTTTGCTTTTGTTTTATTATATTTTGTATGTTCGCTGTGGGTTTCCATTACACCCCATATTTATCTTTCTTTGCTGGCAGGTCAGCGTTTCAATATAATCTCACCTGATGGTTAGTGATAATAGAATATAAGATTAAAAGCGCCCTAACCTGTTGAGTGGTAATTCAACTTTTAGGTTCTCTACACAGCGTGGTACCATTGCAGAACTGTGTTAGCAATACACCCTGGTCCCTCTAGTGCTGCAGGAGTCCCTTACTTAACATCAGGTGACCCTTAAGCTCGTTTACCTACCGAGGCTCTGAAAAAAACACAATTTGGTTGGTTAGTAGCACATCTCTGCTGATATGGTGGTAACTATCCACTGCAAAAACTCACCACCTATATAAACTTCGACAAATTCGAAATGCTCGTCTTAACCTTACATTACGAAGAAGATTTTACGTTAATAAGAAGATTTTACGTTTCTTATATAACTGGAAAGAACATTGATTTCGTGATTTCATTAAACCATGTCCGAAGATTTTTGGGCCACGAGATCCATCTTCTCCCTGGAGTTCTTCTTCCTTGAATGTTCCCTGTATGTTGAAGCAAGTAGCAACTTTTTGTTGCACAAAATATGACCAAGATACTGGTCTAGTGGTTAGCATGTTCGACTACAGACGTGAGGTCCTGGGTTCGAGTCCCGGGTCGGGCCGAATCAAAAATCAATATTGAGTATTCTATTAAGATTTTCTCAATATTTGCCCGAAGTTGGGAAGTCGGCGGTGTGTCACATCGGACTATGAGAGTGAAGGAATAGAGAGTGCACTTGTGTACTATTCCTGCTAATCCGCAGTGGAGCAGCGTGGTGGATCTATGCTCTAACAACCCTCTCTCCTATGAGAGAGGAGGCCTGTGCCCAGCAGTGGGACGGTAATGGGCTGCTACTTACTTACTGAAGTTTTAGACTTTTTATAATATATTATAAATAGTATTTTTAATATTTTAATTTGCTACTCGTAAATTAATAATTTAATATACACTTCAAAAGTTCAAAAACAAAATTGAAATAATAATTTGTAATATTGACAGAAAACACGTGGCATTTTTATTTGCAATTCGTCATTTGAGATTTCAATAAATTATTTTTAGTAATTCTTGACACTTTTAATATTATAATGACAGTTAAATTCCTAACATATCTTCCTTATTCCTATAAGTCTGGGATATCTAAAGTTTTAAATTTTTATAAACATAAACAAGACTTCAAAAATTATTTTACTAAAGAAATTTCACTTCTGACGTGTACTTTGTAAGTAAGCACTTTTAATCTTTTTTATATCAGTTAGAGAGGCGATTTCTTAAATTTGTATACATACTCAGCTTTCCTACAGATTCCTGAGCTCTGGCGACTATGAGGCCGATCTTAGATAATTGAATAGTCTTATTTATTTATTTATTTATTTATTTATGTACCAAAGATAATGGGAAACAAAAAACAAACAGAAAGCTTATATACATAGGATGACTTATCTCTAAAAAGAGATTTCTTCCAGAAACCCTTTGATATGGGAGAGTACTTAATTGAGATGTGGCGCAGGTACCAAATCTTATTGGAGAACAAAAATAAAATAGTAAAACAAAAACAAAAAACTCAACACTAACTTTAGAGAATATTCATATATTTGCTACATATACATACACACATATACATAGATATATACATATATATATACGTACATAAACATACATATATGCAAAAAATACATACATATAAAATATTATATACTTTATACCCATGTTTATAAGGATAGAACTTGTTAAAAGTTTAAAATTGTATATTGGAGAAGTAGTGACGCTTTAAATTGAGTTTGAAAGAATTCCCACTATACTTATTTTTTCTGAGATCTTCAGGAAGTGCATTCCATAGATGCGTGGCTTGTACGGTAAAAGATTTACCATAAAAGATTGTATTAAAGAAAGGCACTTCAAGGGATCTGAGAGAAACGCATGACCGCACCGGTCTTGTTCTTGGTGGGCAAGGTTTAATACGCTCGTGTAGGTAAGGTGGAGAAGAATGAAGGAATATGTTGTGCAGCAGAGTCAGAGTGTGAACATTCCGGCGAAGTCGGATAGGGAGCCACTTTAATTGTTTACGAAATTCTGAAACGTGATCAAATTTGCGCAAACCGAAAATAAAGCGGATGCACAAATTTTGAAGCCTCTCTAATTTATTAAGTAGCTCATCAGTCGCATCAGGGTAGCAAACGTCGGCGTAGTCAAGGAGTGGAAGAAGAAGAGTTTGCGCAACTAATTTTCGCGTTTGGAAAGGAAGGAATTTCTGCAACCGCTTAAGTGAGTGTAGCGTGTAATGTAGACGTTTACTGATCTCATTGACTTGTGCTGACCAAGACAGGTTACAGTCTAGGGTTAATCCTAGGTTTTTCAGCTTGTCACAAAAGGCAATTGACGTACCATTGTAATAAAGGCAAGGAACAGTGTTTATGTCTATCTTGCCTCTCAACTGTCTACTACCAATGATTATGGCTTGAGACTTTGTAGCATTAATTGAGAGTCCGTAAGACTCAGCCCAATTTTGGATCATCACAAGATTAAGGTTGAGTGCTAATATTGCTTCATTGAGATGAGACGGCGGGGCATGCCTATAAAGCTGAAGATCGTCTGCGTACAGATGGTATGGAGAAGTAATTATTTTAGAAATTTCATTAATGAAAATTGAAAAGAGAAGTGGGGAAAGTACGCCGCCTTGAGGCACGCCTGCAGTGATATTTATCCAAGTTGAGGAACCCTCATCAGAACGAATCATCTGTTTGCGGCCACGAAGGTATGATTGAAACCAATCAATCACGGATTGAGACAAATTGAGGGAGTAGAGGATACCAATGAGAATATCAAAATCGACTGAATTAAACGCATTACTAAAGTCAAGGAGAAGGAGAATGGTTAACATCTTATTGTCCATTGCGTAACGAATGTCCTCCGTAACTTTGAGTAAGGCAGTGGATGTACTATGGAAAGGGCGAAAACCAGATTGAAAGGGACTTAATAGGCCATTTTTTTCCAGGAATGGTGAAAGTTGTTGGAAAATTACGTCTTCTAGAATTTTAGAGACTATCGGTAAGATAGATATTGGCCGGAAATGGGCGGGGGAAGAGGGATTGGTTCTTTTAGGTAAAGGGATGACGTGAGCTAACTTCCAAGCTGTAGGAAAGGTATTTGAAGTCAAAGAGAAGTTCAAAATGTGGGATAATATAGGTAACACTAAATCAAAAACGTGAACAAGCATGTCATGGCTGATGTTATCATTTCCCACAGCTTTAGAACTAATTGAAAGGAAGGCTTTCCTAATGTCTCCCTCCGTGATCGTGTGAAAATTAAAGGGATGAATTTGGGGTTTGACGGCTTTTGATAGCTTGGACAAAGTTGCAGATTTTTTTATATCGGAAACACTCACAGGAGGAGTGGCAAAATGTTTATTTAATGAATTTAAATCATATGAATTAGAAGTAACAGGAGATTTGCCTACCCCAAGTGAACGAAAGAATCTCCACAACTCAGCAGTAGAGAGATTATTTAAAGAGGAATGTATGTGGCGGCGTTTTGCATCCCTACACATCCTATTGCAGAGATTTCTTAGTTTCTTATATTCGGCGATGTGTTTTTCAGTAGGGTTCCTCTTACACTTTATCTTTGCTTTATTGCGTTTAGCCATCATGTTTTTTATTTGTGAAGAGAGCCATGGCGCCGGGGGGTGCTTTACTTTGATGGATCGCACTGGAGCATGTTTGTCATATAGGTTAATTAGAGCAGAGTTAAAGCTAGCAACCTTGTCATCAACGTTCGTTGCGTCATACAAAGTGGACCAATCAATATTAATTATCTTAATTTGTCTAAAAGAAATATTAACGTCTTATCTTTAACATATTTCATTTTGACTGGTGGGAGTCTCCAGCCGTGGTTAGTTACCATCCTACCAGCAAAAACGTACCGCCAAACAAAGAGATTTGTGTTCCGGCACGACGCTGTGTAGAAACCGTAAGGGGTATGTCGCCTCTTAACAGATTAGCGCGCTTCCATCTTAGACTGTATCATCACTTACCATCAGGTGAATTAGCAGCATCATCAGCAATAAAAAACAATTAATTTGTATTGTACAGTAAATATTCCACTTGGAAAACGGTCCAATAATAATAACGTGCCAGATGACAATGGAAACGTACCTGTACGTGTAAAACTGCAGGTTTGTTTAGCTGCGGTCTGCGGTCATACGAATTGTTTGTTTAGTATTGGATATTATAATTAACCTGACCACTATACGAATCAATATTTTTGTTTTATTAATAAATTTGGTGAAAATATTTAAATTATTTAACTTATATAAACGAAAAATGATCAATCACACACTCACGAGATCAGCAAGTACTTTATATTTAAGGTACATATTGCTTTCAAAACGTAAACATTGACTTAGAACTGGACTTCCCATATTCCTCCAGGATTAGGAACTAGTCAGGTAAAACATAAATTAACGTATAAATTTCACCGGACTATAGCTATTCTACAGCACTGTTATGTATATAACGTGCCAGACTATCTCAATGTTACTACTATTATAAATATATTGCACCGGACTATACCTACGGAGAACTAAAGTAAAGTACGACGTTGCCTACCGAATTGCAAAGGTGAAGTGGTAATGGGCAGGGCACGTTGTTCGCAGAACTGATGGACATTGGGGCCTAAAGGTGCTAGAGTGGCGGCCACAAACCAGAAAACGCAGCGTCGGTAGATCCCCCACCAGGTGGACCTATGACATCAGGCGGGTCGCTTGCAGCAGCTGGATACAAGCGGTGCAAGATCGAGCCCAGTGGAATTCATTAAGATAGACCTTTGTCCAGCAGTGGACGTCCATCAGTTGAGACCACGACGACGACGGACTATACCTATTATCTACCAATATTATATAACGTGCCAGGCTATCTCTATTTTACTACTTTTATACCGGACGGATGTTGTACCGGACTATCGCTGATATATACCATGTTGGTCCATAGAATTTACCATTGTTACGTATGTATTTTATTGCTAGACTACAGCTGGGCCTTACCACTTTTATGTATATACTGTACCGGATTAAAGGAACTCTTTCACTGTTCTAATCGCTGCGGCAATGATGCCAGTACTTTGTTTGAGTCTGTACTGGAAGTTTCGGCGGCAAGTTATCACCCTACCACCTGAGACGTTTCACCAAGCAAGAAATTTATGTTTCGATACGATGGTGTTAGAAACCATAAGAAGTAAAATGCCTCTTAACAGATCAGCGCGCTTCAGCAGAACTTAGAGTAAATCATCACTTATCATCAGATACGAACACGATCATAGACAAACGCTAACCTGGCAGCAATAAGTGTAATTATTATTGAAACTGACAATAAGTGAGCTCTGTCATAATTATTTATATATTGTATCGGACTATTGCCGAGCTTTACCATTGTAGATGATCCCTCGTGTCTGAGAATCGTGGTCAGTATCAATGATATATATGCAATAGCTGGGATTTATCACTTTTATTTGTATACTGTACCGAGATACAACAGGAATCACCACTGTCATGTATATATTTTACCAGACTATATGAATATAACTTCCACCACTGTTTTATATGGAAGCTTTGATCTACCGCTGTCTTTTGTAAACAGTAGCGCATTATAACTGATCATTTTCGCTGTTATGTATGTACCGGAACTGTACAACTGTGATGTATATATTGTACCGGACTATACGAATTTTACCACTATTATTTATATAGCTATGTCTACTGCTGTCTTGTGTATACTGTTATGCATTATAGCTGGTCTCCACCACTGTTACGCATATATTGTATGGGACTATAGCTGGTCGAAGTACATACTGTACCTGTAACTTTAGGGATTTTATCACTGTTTTCTATATATTATACCATATAAAGTAAGTAGCAGCGCATTAACGTCCCACTGCTGGGCACAGGCCTCTTCAATCAGAGGAGCGAGGGTTTTTTACTCCGAGAGGTACCATATATAATATTCCAAAGGACATGGATTTTAAAATGTTTATAAGCATTTTCTAACAAACATTTGATCACAATGTTAAAAAATGTTTCCATGTAAGTAAACATTTCTAAACACAAATTGTTATTAAACATGTTTCAAATATACATTCCTTTCTATGTAGGAGTACTCAAAACATGTAATATTTGAAAATGTTTGTAAACAGCAAGGGTGGCAGTACCATTAGAACATTAACAGTATATCTATTACCTATATCTATTAAGTTATTGTAACATTCATTGTTATAAGGTATTGTACTGAAGGACAAGGTTACATAATGTATTAGGCCATTTATTAAACCAAGAAATCTCTCAGCTACAGACTCGGCGGAAAGACAAATTTCATGCGGGACTCGATAAAATTGACTAAAAGGGACTATTTATACAAAATTCTGCTAAAATTAAGGTTTTTTTTTTCATATTATTTCCTTTTCTTTTGGTAAGTAAGGTGTACTTTTTCGTTAGTTGTTTGTGTATTTTTTTAGAAGTGGAAACTTTGTCTATGTCGCTCAGTGAAAATGCAGCTTTCTAAATGGGTCGAAAAATTGTGAAATCTGTCCAATAGCTTTTGTGTGAGAACGTTACAAACAAACGTACACACATACTTACAAATAAACAAAAATGTTTCCTCTTTGTAATATTAGTTTCGATATCTGTATAATTTATATGCGAATGCGAAATTTTCAGTAGTTTAATGTATATTTTATAGTAGAAGCAGATATTGTCAAAAATAAACTGACAAACCGTTAAATACGTGTGTTGCTATCAAGTAAGTTAAATTAAGCATGAAATATACGACTTCTTACTTGACAAACCACGACATTTACATTGATTTCGCCACACCCGGGATCGAACCCGCAACCTTATACGTCACAGGTCAGTTATTTTGCCACCCTGCTATCACCAGTCTTTTATATGGTAATCGAGCGCAACACTATTACGTAAAAGTTTCTTTCTCTCCCTCCCCCCCCCCCGATTCTGCTACAACCGCTTCTCATGTAATACAATAATATTATTATATACTATAATATTATATATTCTGCCATAAATCGCACCCTTACTGTAAACCGTTGAGGAGTTCCACTGATCTTCATATTTAACTACGACCGATACCGTTGTTACGGTAGGTGACTCAAATATCCGGATAGCCTTTAAAAGATTCTGCCCAGTATCATTAATTTGCTCCTAAGAATTGAAGAGTTCCGTCACTTTGTTATGGAATCCATCATCAAAACCTAACCAAACTATCATAAAACAACCCTTGAAGTATATACTTTCTAATAAAAAACAATCATCGAAATCGGTTGGCGTGATCTTGAGTTATTCGTACATTTGTTGCACTTATGACGAGCACCACCTTTCATTAAAAAAAACCATCAACCCAGTCTGAAGATATGAGGTCACAAACATAAAAAAATACAGACGAATTGATACCCTCCCCCTTTTTTGAAGTCGGTTAAAAATAAAACACATAAAACCATAAATGCTCGACATTGTATTTGGAAACATTTACAAGAAACAGTTGCATATCTTTTTAACAAGTACCGCACCAAGTGCAGCTCGCCGGGCAATTGACGCTATGCTAAAGACATCCTATCCACTGCAGCACATCGTAAATATAATAACTTAGATCTTTTAAACTATGCATCGGATTTTATTGCAGTTTTCAACAATAAATAAAGTGATTCAAGAGGTAGGATTATATGTAAAATACATACGTATTTAAATACAGAAAAGCTGAAAAATTTAACGAATTGCAATATGACGTAACATACATATATTTGTGCGTTTAAATCGCAAACGCTGGCTAAACTTTACGAGATAGATCAAATGGTTGTATTACGGAATTGTTAATCTTAAAATGATCGATAAAAGATTCTAACATATTATATATTTATCTCTAAAGGATAACCCTCAGTAACCATTTTTATCTTTTACGTATTACAAAAAATATGTGTTATTTACCAAGCTATTTTATACAATACATTATTATTTCCTATCCAATTAAATACATTACATATATTGTTCAGTTCATGTAGATCAAAACTACTCTTAATGTCATTTCATTTAAATGAATATCTTGGAAGATATCAGAGATTAAAGAAGCGGCAGCAAAGCGATTAGCTGGCCGTACGTTTGGCGATTTATAAACCACAACTAGCAATCATATCTACAGGCTCTACGTATAAAGAGACAAATTACATGTTAGACATTTTTATAGATAGCTTTTGTTATTTTTTTTTTAATCATGTAGCCATTAAAGTATATTATAAGTGGGAAATCTTTGTAAGATGTGTCTTACAAAATTAGGCTTTAATACTTGACTCTTTATACGTAGGGGCCGTAGATATGTATATTTGTATTAAATCATATTGCTTTTATATAAACTAGCTTATTTTCGTTTATTTTAGGCTTCTTGCTAGTAAAGTTTATAATGCTACAGTAGATAAAACATCTTATGTTTAATATACAATTCTTAGCACCGTTAGAACTAAATTAGACTAGACTTCATAATTTCAATATAGAATTCTCTATTTACAAATGTACATTTATTTACATACTCCAATCTCACAAAGAATTATACATTTAAAACATTAAACATTCGTTCAATAGAATCGATTTGGGTAGAGAAAAGTTTAGGAGGTATTTCTAAACATATGACATAAAAAACTAATTCCAGACGAAGCGGGGGATCTGAAATCCCTACATGAGTTTTAATTTAATAACTTGAGTATAAGAAAACTCATAACTGTTTTTAATAACAAAAAACCCATCAATGACTCTGTTTCAGATTTACATACAAATTAATTGGGGTCTTTTTACCACCAATCGGATCACGAGTATTTTTTTATATTTAGGTCCAGAAAGGTTAAATAATACGAAACTATATCTATTATTGATAAATAGACGTTAGTAATCCTTTAATATGTTACAAACACACATACAAATGTTATTCTTTTGGCGGGCGATCCTCCGTGGGAGCTGTGGGCTGAGGTTCTTGCAGCCGTCTACCGGCATAGAATGGCGGCGAGAGCGCAGAGCCTTTGGGCTGATGCAGAAGAGGTTCGGAGGATCAGAACTCTGGCTGACCAGGCCCTTGTCCAAAAATGAAACGGAATGGCTGCGATCCGACCTCATCTGGAACAATGGCTTTCCAGAGAGCACGGATCGCTCTTCTATAGATTGGAGCAAGTTCTGACCGGGCATGGATGCTTCGGAAAGTTCCTGCATTGAATTGGCCGGGAGAAGTCACCCGATTGCCAACAGTGTGGTGCAGCAGTCGACTCAAAACCACACTGTGGTAGAGTGTGCAGCCTGGGGACCTCAACGTCACCTCCTGGTGGCAATGATTGGCGGTGATCTGATCTCTCGCTGGGGAGCATTATAGGTGCGATGCTCTCCAATGATAGGATGTGGGCGGGAGTATCCTCCTTCTGCGAGACCGTAGTCTCGCTTAAGGAAGCCCATAAGCGAGAGAGGGAGAATGCATCGGATGCTCCTGACCACCTCCTTGAATCCTCAGTTGGACTCATCTGGGGTACTAGGGACGAATGCGAAAGTTGAACACCTGGTGCCTCACATACGGATGAAGAGGGTTCCGCTGGGTTTTAGTGGGTATTACGAGGTCTCCTCCCTCGCCGAGTCCCACACCCCTGACCTGTAGGTCGGGGTTCGTGCCTAAAAGCATTTCCCAGCGAAAAAAAACCTACAAATTTCATAGTATAAATGAAACTGACAACGAGAGATGATACTTTCTAAACAAGGTATAAATAAATAATAAAGGGTTTTTTATAACAGCTAAGCGATGATACAGTCCAAAATGGTAGTGAATTAATCTGTAAAGAAGTAATTTAGCCGATAGATTATAATGGTTTGTACAAAGCCTTGTATCGCAATTCAATTTTGTCTTTTGCTTTTAAGGTGGTATCTTTCCACGGCCGAAGCCACCAGTCCAGATTAAAATACACATTCCTAAACTTGCTTTTTCAGGAATTGAAGCACGTACCAATTCAAGTTTTCCACTACGATATTCTGTAAAAACCATTAGAGGTAAACTACCTCTTACAAGGTTTTGAGTATTATATTTTTGACTGTATCTTCACTAACCATTAGGTGTGATGCTTGTGTGTGTGTATGCTTGTGTGTGATCAGCCTTTCAGCTAAACTGTGCATGCGTACAAATTACACGTGTCAGAAGTGAAACTTCTTTGGCAAACTAATATTTAGTAAAGGAAGATATGTTAAAAATTTTATTGTGATTTCAAATAACGAATTGTAAATAATAATGCTTCGAGTTTTTATCAATATTAGAAACTATTAATAACATTTTCTTATTCAATTTCAAATTTAATAAATAGTATAATAAATGATTAAATAACGAGTGGCAAATTGAAATGCCACAAGTTATTTGTAAATATAAAAACTATTCGTGACAATTCACCTTCATAAAGTTCAAGTTCAAAAGTTGTAATGCTTTGAATTATTAACACTATAAAATGTTACTTGTGAGTTTCTGGCTGATTTCTTCCCAGGAGAAGAAACCCGCGAGAACAGATATTAGATTCGTTACCAACGGGTAGACTAATGAAGGTTCAAAACCTGAAAAAAGATTTTGAATCCTCATTCAAGTGCTCGAAAATCAAGTATAAAACCTTATTTTATATCCAAAGCTAACTGACACATTGTAATGAAGTACAATCTATGTACTAATGTGAAATTAGTGTAACTCATGTAAGTGGAAGCTTCTCAAATCGCTCTCATTTTGGATTGCCTTTAAAATGGCAGCAATTTAGAGCGAACCACGCTGGAAGAACTATTGTGGTGCTAACTGAGGATAAATGTTGTCGTTCAATTTAACGACACTACCAGTCGGGCCACGGAATAGTCGAAAACAGGATTTAACTGATAGTCTTAACTAACATTTAATTGACAATTTTAACATATAGTGGTTGCCTAGTGGTCATGTTAGACCATGTGTTTATTAAACAAAATGTGGTAAGCACCAATATCCTCTTAACATTTGTTGACCTTCTATAAGAAAAGGGATACGTTACGATTGCCCACATTTCCACGGAAGCGGGACTACGCAGTCACAGTTAATTTAATTTTCTATTTTAATCAACATATTTTAGAACGAATTATCTGTAACAATATCACGTCAACATAAATGGGTTGGAACGCGGGGTGAGGCAGGGGGGATTAACCTCGCCTAAGCTCCTCAACCTGTATGTCAACGATCTGATACGGAAGCTCCGCAGTAAGCCCCTCGGGTGCTGGATTGATGGCATCTGTGTAATTAAGGTACAGCAGGTTCAATAAGAGATATGCTAAAAACACCTGAGAGGAATTTGCAGCTAGTTATGTGCTTATAAAAATATGCTCGAAAGCATACAAGCCCCAGATTACTTTGAATGGGGCTCTGCTAAGGAGGGTCAAAATATTTAAATATCTGGGACGTTACGTTTCGGAGGACTTCAAGGATCAGGCTGAGATGGAGAGGGAGCCCAGAGCATTGGCAGTACGGTGTAACATGCATGGCTAGAAGGTTTTCCCGTTGTAGCAAAGAGGTTAAAATGACGCTTTTTAAGTAGTTGACTCATTTAGGGTGCAGTACAACAACGCTTTTAGAATGCTGTTCAGCCTGCCAAAATTCTGCTAGGCATCAACCATGTTTGCAGAGGCAAGGACGAATGATTTCTTTGCCCTGCAAAGAAAAATATTGACGTCCTTGATGTCGAGGTTACATTCCAACACAAACAGCATTTTGAGAATGTTAGCTGGAAGGGTGGACTCACCACTTTACCACCAGCTTCTCAAGGAGCAGTTTGGGTCGATAGAAAAAGCGGGAAGGTTATTGGTCTTTCAGTGACATTATCATAGTTATTAAATTATTAATGTATCATTAATATATTTGTAACCTAACCCCATTGAACCGTTGTTGCTTAAATAATGAAAATTTATTATTTTTATATAAGTAACGACTACAAAATCAGTATTATACAAGTACCATTAAAAATCGATCCAATCGATTAATGGCAGTAAATGTACAGATAGACGTACAAAAAATACACAATTATTTGATTTTTCGATTTAAGAATCGTAATTTTATTCATAAACCGATACAGCTGAATAAATTTGGACGAGATTTTCACTGGCTATGTCTATTATATAAAAAAAAAAACATTGAGCAAAACTAGTTGTTGAAATAAACAACGAAATGAGGCTGATTGCGCCTCTCTACCGCTTGTTCCGTGTGTCCTCGTTACAATGAGTCATGCTGTGCAGTGCATGCAGCTGGACACCATCGATTTATAAGACAATATTACATTAAAAGTTTATTTAAAGTAAGACGTATATTCAATTCGCGACATACTTTCTTTTTAACCACGATTGTCCCCATATAACGTAATCGAGGAGTATCACCATAGGAAATTATTTTATAGAATTAGTTGTAGACGCCTATTTCGTAGTTCCACAAAATTTCACCCACAGTTCCACAATACGTTCCCTTGCATCCAACGATTCCTAGTATTAATCAAGAGTCAATATTTACTTGACATTCCACGAAGAAGTTACACTCAAACCGCTTCGGGGAATCCCCAATTGATATTTTAGTGTGTCATTATAACGTGTTTGCGCATACGTGGTGTTCCCATGGTGATTCTTTTTTAATTTTATTTCAGAGTAGAGCGTAATTGTAGCTTAAATAACATTGTATGACAAAAATAGTTATATCTTCATAGTTATAACAAGATTAATACAGGGATGTGAATAATATGGTTTACTGTCCGCACTTTCAAAATGTAAAAAAGTAGTTATAGTGGCATAACTACAGTAGTTGGACCTATGGTATCCTGGACTTTTTTGTAGATATTAATACCTTCTACAATATTGTGGAACATATTTTTGTTCTATCATCAATAGTTTCCCCAGCGCACGCGATGACAGATTTTTTGTACCTCAATTTTTTCACACCTTGGGTTACATTAATTATTAGGGATCTCTATTTTTTTTTTGAGAAATTAATATTACTTATGTCGCTTAGTGAAAATACAACTTTCTTCTGGTGAAACAAATTTTTAATCGGTCCAGTACTTCCTTTATTCAGTTTAAAGTATAACATATAAAATTTAATGGATCTATTTCTTAATTTTTTTTACAACTGAGCTGTTCTGCCTCTTCAGGGCTGTGTGGAGAATGCGTTGTGTTTTAATGCTGTGTAATCATTATTCATAATAAATATTGGTATATTTACTTATATATAACGCTCCGATTCATTTGGCCAAAGTACGTTACTTAAGCCAAATAATTAACATTTCAAAACTTATCCCTCGATTGCATACTATTAATTTAGTTCAATGTGAACCTGAGTAATCTTTGTTATAACATCACACTTTTTTATAGATACGAATACGTTCTATAATATTGTAGAACATTTTTTTGTTCTATCTTCAATAGTTTCACCAGGGCTCAATTTTTTCGCAACTTGGTTTACATTAATGCATTTTTAGTAGGGATCCCTATTATTTTTGAGAAAGTAATGTAGCCTTTGTCACTCAGTGAAAATGCAGCTTTTAATGGTGAAAAACTTTTTGAAATCGATCCCTTCTTAACTGTGTGGTGAATGAAAAACGTTTACACTTGTGTTTTACTGCATAATTATTATTCATGATAAATATTGGTATAATAACTTCTATATGAGCCTCGGAATAAAGTTCCCTTTCTTTATTTCAATTGCATACTATTAAGTTGGTTAAATGTTGTGACCTGGGTGGATGTTCGTTCGCGAGGGAACATCCTTCGTCGGCGTTGAATCAAATGTCGTCACTTTGGTGATGAAATGCTGATAAACTCCGCGAACCAAAAGCGGAGCGTTTTACCATCGAGGTCATAAGGCCTATACTTGGGCAGCGGATCGGGTGCAAACATGGCGTCCTAACGTCCACCTTGCACAGGTGCTCTCAGGGCAGGGTTCCTCTTTGGGTGACAAGGAGAAAAGTCACTGAGGAATATCATGAGTGCAGTAGTGTTGTAGACACAGCACAACATACGTTGGAGGTCTTTCCACAGTGGGCGGAGCCTCACACCGCACTTATGAGGACAGTTGGCGGCGATCTCCTCCTGCCCTCTGTGACGAGAGCTGCGGTGATGAGTAAGCAGGCTTGGTAGGCACTTTCTGCGAAACAGTTATAGTGCGGAAGGAGTTGTTGGGGAGGCAGCGAGAGCAGGATGCCATGTCTCTAATTATCTGCCAGACCCATGACCGCCGGATACCCCCTTAACGGTGACTTTTGGGACAGTAGACGTGGTGTCTGCTGCTCCGCAAACAGAGCATCCACGAGGTGGTAGGTAGCATACCAGGTGCTCCGGGAAAACCGCTTTGAGAGAGTAACCCACGAGGATGGCCTCACTTAACAGGCTTTCATTAACGAGGATCGGGGAAGAGTCTTCTGAGACAGTGTTCCCGTGACCTCGCCGAGCGATGTTGGGAGCATCGCTGGGCTTTAGCTGGAGTTCAGTATAGCACAAGAATTTCCCGTGGTGTAGCCGGCATTCATGAGGATTTCCCACAGTTAAAAAAAACATTGTGACCTGAGTAACCATTGTCATTACACCAAACCACTGAAAATATTCTAGCATATAAGTAATTAAGTGTGATGCACCTTTATTGAAAATGTTCAACACATATTTTCTCATCACCTCTCGTTGTCATTTGTTTCTTAACAATTTGCATTCTAACATCATTAAATATATATATTTAGTGTAGAGATAACTAAATATAAGATCAAAAAGAACTACTTTGACATTTTCCCTTAAAAAAAGGCTAAAAAAATTTGTTGGTTCCACTCAAGTAAGGTCTGAATATTTAAAGTAATTTGTCTTTTTTATATAAAATATCCTTCACATTACAAAATATGGTTTGAATTACAAATTTACGTTGACGATATTGCTAATTAAGATGTTTTTAAAACAAAATGATCCTTTTAACAGAAAATTTAACCAAAATTGTAAAGACATGTTACTCTCTGATATGTTTAAATAATCATTTGTCAATATACAAAAAAAAATTGAGCTAAATCTGGTTTTAAATTTAAATTATTGAGAAATTAAAACTAAACTTTTCTCTCTAAAAAGGATTATAACCTACTAATTTGATTTTTGAAGTGAAAACCTTATTTGGCACGCTGTGCACAATATTTTCTAGATAATAAATAAGACTGAGCCGTCACAAACGGGTACGTAACGCTGGTTCTAGTGAAATCTGCTATCAAAAGTGACAGCCACACAGTATAAAACGAAGTCGCCTCGCAGTTCGATTAGATCTTTTAAACTATCCAAGGGATTTAAATGCAGTTTTCAGCAATAAATAGAGCTATTCAAAAGGAAGGTTTACATGTATAATACATACACACATTACAGCATAGAAAAGCTAAAAATTTCAACAATTTGTCAAATGTAGGTACAAACACATTTTCTTTGGCTTAAATCGCAAACCATACGAAATAGATCAAATTAATGTACTAAAGAATTATATATCTTATAAAGAACATTAAAAAAGTCCTGAATAGTATATCTTTATCTCTAAAAGATAACCCATTGTAACCATTTATATCTTTAACGTATTACAAAAAAATAGGTGTCATTTACCAAGCTGTTTTATGCCTTACTGTATTACTAACTATCCAATTAATTACATTACATATGTTGTATATTTTATGTAGATGAAACCTGTCTTTAACAGCGTTTCGTTAAAATGGATATCTTGGAAGATATTAGAGATTTAAAGAGCAAAGTCACAGAGGTTGGCAGGCTGCATTTAAGTGTACACAAACATAGTTGCATAGTTGTAAATGTTATTATTTTATGAATTTACGACAGTAATAATGTATTTAACATAATTAACCTCGTCTTGATAAAGTTTTCACTTCTATCGTATGGTTACATGTAAAGACAATACATTTTTCATACAAATTTAAATCTAATAAACATACTCTCATAACTTTCAAGCAAATTGATTACTAACGAGTGTCACCCTTACATTAATTCGTACACAAATAGGTAAAAAGGTTAATTTACAGAAGTTTAACTATGAAAGGAACACAGTCAGTACTTACACTAAAGACAATATGTACATCGGAGGGTTTCAGAGCATTAACGATATGTACAATAGAAATGTTTTATATATCAACAAATGAAATACTATATTTATAGATTATGTTATTATTTATACATACAGAACATATTTCAAAACTAATGTAGTTCATTTTATAATGAAAAACAGTTATTTTCGCCGTTATCAAATTTAGTTAAGTTAAAACGAAGACGAGACTAAAGCAAAAAAGTTACATAATTCGACTATTGTTCATACAGATCTCAAAAACCTTGTAAATTTCTAAGCGGAATTTGTTAAATATATAAAAAACAAAGATTCATTCATGAGGTAAACTAAATTTTTAACAATCTAAATTAAAGAAATATTAAAATAACAATGAAAGTTGAAGTTTGTTAGCTATAGTTTGTAAAGACGTTAAAAATGTATCACATAAAAAAGACAATAACTAATTTAAAGGGCAATTTTTGTTTTAAATTAAAATACAGTAAAATAAAAGGGAGATAAGATAATAAAGGGATATACTTTATAGAACACACTTAACGATTTTTTGGAAAAATAAACTTTTAAATAAACTAAATTGTCACACAATATAAAAAAAATCAAATAAAGCAATGATATTTTGCATTTAAAAAAACACTAAGGCTTTATACTTTATTTATATATATTATAAGAAAAATATTAAATAAAAATAAAAAAATACATGTGTATGTCGGAGTTCGGTAGTCTGTTGAGCGCTGGGGCCATCTGTCTATCAGCGTGGGACAGAGTCAATAGTGGCAGTCCGGCGCGCGTCTCTCAGTAGTTCTCGAGTGGTGGTCCGCCGGAACGGTCGACTGTTGAAACTGTCGCGTTCCTAACTATTATTGTTAATGAGTTTGTGTAAATTGATATCGGGAACATTGAGTGATTGAACATTACAATCCGAGTTAATTAATAAAGTGTTTGATTGCACCAACAATACCCATCAACGCCCACAGTATGGACATTATGGATGCCATTAACGACGATGCCGGCGGTATAATTTTTTTCAGTTATTTATTATAACTGATTATCAAAATGTATACGAAATATAAGGTAAAAATCCTCGCTTCATTTACTAACCACGGGTTANGGTAAACTAAATTTTTAACAGTCTAAATTAAAGAAATAATAAACATAACAATGAAAGTTGAAGTTTGTTAACTATATTTTGTAAAGACGTTAAAAATGTATCACATAAAAAAAACAATAACTAATTTAAAGGGCAATATTTGTTTTTAATTAAAATACAGTAAAAGAAAAGGGAGATATATACTTTGTAGAATATACTTAAAGATTTTTTGGAAAAATAAACTTTTAAATAAACTAAATTGTCACACAATATAAAAAAAATCAAATAAAGCAATGATATTTTGCATTATAAAAAAAACTAAGGCTTTATACATATTTTAAGAAAAATATTAAATAAAAATAAAAAATACATGTGTATGTCGGAGTGCGGTAGTCTGTTGAGCGCTGGCGCCATCTGTCTATCGGCGTGGGACAGAGTCAATAGCGGCAGTCCGGCGCGCGTCTCTCGATAGTTCTCGAGTGGCGGTCCGCCGGAGCGGTCGACTGTTGAAACTGTCGCGTTCCTAGCTTTTATTGTTAATTAGTTTGTGTAAATTGATATCGGGAACATTAAGTGATTGAACATTACAATCCGAGTTAATTAATAAAGTGTTTGATTGCACCAACAATACCCATCAACGCCCACAGTATGGACATTATGGATGCCATTAACGACGATGCCGGCGGTATAATTTTTTTCAGTTATTTATTATAACTGATTATCAAAATGTATACGAAATATAAGGTAAAAATCCTCGCTTCATTTACTAACCACGGGTTATTTTAACCAAAATTGGTTTATGTATCTATCTTTATAGATAATCAGAATCTAGAAAACGAATAAAATCAGAATACACTCATGTACATACGAAAGACAAACTATTTTTTGGCAAAATAACCTAAATTAAAATACAATATATAATAAAATGAATTGAAGAGATGGAATAATGTTTTATGAAATATGAAAGTAAAACTCAATCATTTACTAACTATTGGTTATTTTAACCAAAATCGGTTAACATATCAACGTCTCCGGTTTAATCATTAATTTTGATTTAATATCCTTAAATTATATTAAAAACATTACAACGTCTCGTATAGTATGTTTTATATACAACTCTCCTGCACTCGGTGCGACGTGGTGACTACCTCAGGCCGGAGCCTGTGGGCGGTGAGTGATGAGGTTACACCCCCGCTGGGGCTGCAGGCATTCACCCCTTTATTCACGCGGTTTAGACTGTGGTACGACTGAAAAAAGAAGATATATTTAACAAGCTTATATTAGCTTCTTCGGTATGTACAAAAAAAAGAAATTGGACATCCTTTTCTCTAGTTTTTAGCTTCTTCGGCTACACAGATAAGGTCCTGGGTTCGAGTCGGGTCGAGCAAATCCTGTTAAGAAATTCTCAGTATTTTCTCGAAAAAATACTAACTTTTCATATAAATAAAGGGATTGCTGATATAGATGCATATTTTTACTGCAGAAAAGGGTTGGTGGTGCGATTTACAATATTGACCCATGAGAGTCGCTAAGAACCCCAAATTCAGCGCAGAAAACTTGTACGTACATAAAAACAATGACTCTTTTAATAAAAAGAGTGAATGTACATCATATAACTTACGAAACCAAAACAAACTTGTTATAAATTCTAGTAGGCTGCATAAAATTAACAACTCATTTAAAGGTAACTGTATACGGTTCTATAATAAACTCCCGAAAGATATTTTAGAGATGTCACTTAATAAATTCTAAGTCTTTGTTAAAAGAAAGTTGATCATACTATAACTTGCAAGATTACTTAGACGATAGAATCGCGTGGGAGTAAACAAATTTAAATATAATAAAGTGTTATTGTAATGATGGTGGTAAAAAAATACGCGACTGAGTTTGTTGTAGGCTCTTCTCGGGACATGGCGGGAAGGAACCTTCGTAAATTTAGATTTTAAGTCGTTCTTTAATACCATCATCAGTCTTACATTAGAAATAGTGTGTGGGAAACATATATTTGACGATTCAAAAGTGCTGTAATAGGCCTACTTTAATAATGATATTTTTACTTTGACTTTAAAACTAATAATGTCAATTCCTAGTGACTCTTAATCTCATTACATAGAAAGATATCTATTAACCTTTCACGAAAGCTTTTTGACAGAGCTTTATAAAATTTTAATATGTATAGTTTTTCGCTAAAAAAGTTGAATAACTGTAATTATTAACATCATTTGTCATCCACTACAACTATGAAAAGGCATTGTAATTTGAGTAGATAATTAAAAAGGTTAATGAGATATATAATTAAGGGGAGTATTAATAGTAAAATTGGATAATTAGCTCAGAATACTTCACATAGATTGTCTCATTGGTCTGAGGTCCTGGGTTTGAGTCCCGGGCCGGGCTAATTAAAACCTGATATCGACTTTTTATTTAAAAAACTCAATATTTGCCCTGTGCTGTGTAGTTGGAGGCGTGCTCCACCCTTATGCCTCGAAGAACACGTTAAGCCGACGGACCTGCGCCTAATATCTGTCTGTAAGTGTCGGAATTCCGTTACATCGGAATAGGGAGTGCACTTGTGTACTATATCTGCCAACCCGCAAAGGACTATATAAAACCCTCTCTTCTAGGGAAGGCTTATGCCCAGCTGTGGGGCGTTAACGGGCTGCTACTTACCTTATATAAGGGGAGAGCGTGAAAAGCAATTGAAAAAATAGATTTGACGGCCTCGCAAGCGAAATCAAATCAAAATATTCAATTAGGCTCAAAAAGTACTTTTGAATCGCCAGTAGTCTGTCCGTTGGTAACAAATCTACCACCGGTTCGGAAAATTGAATCCGCTGAGAAGAAATAACGAGAGTACTCGCTATTCTAACAAATGTCTTAGATTCCACCCTCGACAGGGCAGATTTAGGAAATTGCATATTCTAATTTGACGGATGAAGCTTCGGTCGTATCCAATTACCACACCAGTACCAAGTTAAGTAAATATATAGATAGAATTTTATATACTTTCACACTTTTTAAAATAAATAGTATATAGAAGAAAAAGAAATATATATCTGTGACGCAATGAGGTTCGCCACTAAGCTGCGACGTTGGTTTTCAGGTAGAACCTAAGTTACTTCATAGATACCCTTGCGGCAGTTGACTTAAAATTAATAAAGTACAACTGTATTCAAACTATACCCTAGATTTTAAATAGTAACGTACTTTAACACTCACAATTAACAAGTTAAACAAATTTAGACCCAACTGCCTCTATTTAACACTAGTAGCAGCCCTTTAACGTCCCATTGCTGGGCATAGGACTCCTCATTCATAGGGAAGAGGGTTGTTAGAGCATAGATTGGCAGGCATAGTACACAAGTGCACTCTCTATTCCTTCACTCTCATAGTCCGATGTGGCGGAAATCTGACACGGCCGGAAAGAGATAATTCTTCATTTCAGCGACACAAAGCGCAGGATTGTCGGCTTAACGTGCTCACCGAGGCACGTAGGTGGATCACACCGCCAACTTCCCAACTTCGGGCAAATATTAAAAAAACCTTTATAAGAAAACTCAATATAGATTTTTGAATTGGCCCGACTCGGGACTCGAATCCAGGATCTCATATGTATGGCCAATCATGTCAACCACCATACCAATGAGGCAGTTTGCTAGCAGTAAAGGTACCGCCAATTAAAACACTAGTTTCCTTTTAGAATGCAAAGAAGGTAAATCTTATGGTTTCTACACAACATTGTACTCATTTTTGTCTTGATTATTCCCTTTTGCTCCTTCCTATTATATATATATATATTTTTTTTAGACAAACACATAACTTTCAACCAATTTTTTAAAGTTCGCACATTTTTTAGAATGTGTAATCCTTTAATTTGTATCTATGTTGTTCCCTTTGTTATCTTATATACTTTTGTGTATTGTTTCGGTTTCCACAATGTATTATCTGTTATTTGTACTGCACATTTACCAACGAATTGATCGGTAACCAAAAAGATTGGCTGGTATAGTAGGTAGCAGCCAGTTTAATGTCCCACTGCTGGGCACAGGCCTCCTCCCCACCACGCAGCTCCACTGCGGATTGGCAGGCATAGTACACAAGTGCACTCTCTATTCACTATCATAGCCCGATGTGACGGAAATACGTCACAGCCGGAGATCAGGCGCAGGACCGACGGCTTAACATACTCTCCGAGGCACGGGGATGGATCATACCACCAACTTCCCAATTTCGGGCAAATATTGAGAAAATCTAAATAGAAAACTCAATATAGATTTTTGAATTGGCCCGACCCGGGACTCGAACCCAGGACCTCGTGTCTTTAGATGAACATGCAAACCACTAGACCAATGAGGCAGTCAGACAAATGAGCCAGTCGGACCAATGAGGCAGTTGGTATATAAAGCTTTTTTTTAGCTTAAAGCTGGCCTTTAAGCAATAATGTTTATAGACAAATAAAACTACCTCTTAACTAGTAAGCGTAATTAGATAACATTTTAAGACGCTAACCTGTTAGAAATTAAACAAAAAATGAAATTTAAACTTCAAATTCAACAGAATAACGTTGAGATGGTGAAAATAGCAGCGTTTTTCATTCGCAGTTTGACTAACAAAGTGCAATTATAGTCCACGAGGCGAGTTCCATCTGGAATGAAGTGATCTTTATGTTGAACACAATGGGAGCGCAAATACAATATATTCTGTGCTCACTTATCCACAACGAGAGTAGGTCAACATTCATTTCCCCGCCACAATTAGTGTTATGTGGGACAACGTTTAAATGACTTCCGACATTTTTTTCTGGAGCAGTTTTTTGAAAGTGCAACTCCGCTTAATGATGCAAGCGACGCCATTGTAACAACGCTCGTTTATTTTATAAATATACACGACTAAAACAACCATTTCAAACGTAGCTATTTTATGAAGTTGTCCTAACATACTAAATTCTAAGCTTTTCAAATCTAATCGTGGAAGCTTCTGCACCAGCTTTATGTTTTCGAATACAGTCATATTCTTTTCCTTTTTAAGAGCTCAATTGGGCATATTTAATAAAGATAACATAGATAGATTAGGTCCAGGAACGTCGCCTTGGTCTTCCCCTTCCGACTTTCGCATTCACTCTTGACTCATAAATTCTTTTTGTCAGTCTCCTTTCATTCATTCTTTCTACATGACCAAACTATCTAAGCATACCTTTCTTAATTTTAGTCACTACGTCTTCTTTTATACCAATACGTTCTCTTATCACATTATTCCTTACTCTGTCACTCATATTAATATTATTAATATATATTGCAAATTTTATTACTATCGTATCGTATTATTAACAAGGTAGTGACTTCTGTTGTGTGATCTTAAATAGACATCAGGACTTTTTAAAACGAAAACAATATAAGTAACTCACGCTAGTTAATGGCATTTTATAGTCCTTCTTCCTGAAGTCTGCATAGTAACCACCTCCGTCCGGTTCTGATTTCGCATCATCGCTGATTTCGCGTAGTTTTGTACTGGAAAGAGGTCGCTGCAAGCTCATATACCCGTTTGATACTGGCCTCCTTTCTGCTAGACAACAATTAAACGGTGAAAAATAAGACGCCACTTATTAAGATCCCATAGCACAGACCCATAATGCTGCTCCATTTCGAGTTGGTTATATTCATCGATATCTATATTGATTGATGACAATACGACATGATTCTGACGACAATACGTAAGAAATCGTATTAGCTGTAAGCTTAAAAATACAAAATTTTCACCAGACGCAAAAAACGTTTCTAAAATCGATGGCATAAGTCTCTGGTTTAACATTTTGCTGGCCTCAAGAATGGTGTAATCAATAAAAATACAAAATTTTCGTAGACTTTCAGCAAAAACCATAGAACTTTTGTTCCAAGCACTTCTGCTGTGATTTCTTTTTCGTCCTATAAATATAGTACCTATACTAAACGACGCAATATTTTTTTTTATTAAAATTGTATTAAAAAACCTAATTTTGAGTTTTTTGAGGCTTGCAGTAAATGCAATTTCATACGGAGGCACATATCGCAATGAAAAATCTTAAACCACAACTAGATACATAAATTATTAGTCATGCTACAGTGAGATGATGATGCTACGGAGAGAAGAACAGTAGCAAGTCTGATAGAAGGTAATTTATCTTTTATATTTCCTACATCAAAAAATTTATTGCGCTTTAATATATTTAGAAAAGGCCTATGATAGAGTGGTGAGGAATAATCTGTGGTCAACGTTATCAACGTATGGAGTAAGCGGTAACCTGATTCAAGCATTGAAGTCTCTTTATGAGGGTTCTAGTGCTTGTGTCAGAATAAACGGGGCGTAGACGGAGTGGTTTCCTGTCGAAAGAGGTGTTCGACAGGGATGTGTTGCGTTGCCATGGCTGTTTAACCTATTCATGGATAACTGTTTGACAGATTTAGAAAAACGTATGTATGGGTTAAGAATGAATAAATTACTCATCAAATGTTTACTTTACGCTGATAATCAAGTAATACTTGCTTCATGCGCTAATGATTACAGGAGATGGTAAATATTATGAATTAAGCTTTGAAAGGGAAAGGAATGAAAGTGAATGTAAACAAAACGAAAGTTATGCTTTTTGAAAGAGATGAATCTGTGATGAACGACAATATTTTGATAGATGGGGAACAAGTGGAAGGATTTGTATACTTGGGATCTAAATTTTCAAAAGATGGAACATGTGAAAGTGATATTGAAAGGAGAGTGAATGCAGGGAACATGGTAAATGGTGCTTTGCACGCCTTTATGAATAGCCAGGTGGTGTCTCAGAGGGCCAGACTAGCTGTGCATGCAGGAGTGTTGGTACCAACACTTATGTATGGAAGTGAAAGTTGGGTATGGCAGAAGAATCACATAAGTAAAATAAATGCCGTACAGATGAGAGCGTTGATAATAAGTGGATTGAAACTGAGTAACAAAGTAAGAAATAGTGTGATAAGAGAACGTTGTGGTATAGAAGAAGATGTAGTGACCAAAATTGTGACAGGTATGCTTGGATGGTTTGGGCACGTAGAGAGAATGAATGAAAGGAAACTGACAAAAAGGATTTATGAGTCAAGAGTGAACGGGAAAGTTGGAAGGGGAAGACCTAGGCGAACATTCATGGACCTTTTAAAGGACATTTTAAATAAAGGCCATATCAAAAGTACTCTAGACGGACGAACTTGTATGAAAGGTTTAATGAGAACAAAAGTAGCGAAAGAGATATGCAAGGATCGTGGCATGTGGAAGGATGTGGTCTCTGCCTACCCCTACGGGAATGAGGCGTGATGCTATTTATGTATGTATTTCCTACACAGTATACACATTGTGTCCTAAAATAAGCTAGCAGAGTTGCTGGGTTTGAATTCCAGCATGGAAAACATAGTAATTTAAGTACTTAATTGTCAGAGTGAGGACTTGTGCGAAGTAATTTTCCACCTGACTAACTAAGATATACAGCGATGAACAAAGCTTTTGCTCTGGTACGATATATAGAAACCGTAACAGATAAATTTCCTATTCTGACACTGTATCATAAGTAACCATCAGGTAAGATTACAGTGAAGTGCTAACTCGTCAGCAATAAAATAATATAAACGTATAATGTACTCTCAACTCAAAGGGCTGTCTGTTTGTAAAAGCTTATTTAAATAAAGCAAGGTTTGAGTTTTAAACTGTACAGGCCAAAGCTGTAGGGGAAAGCATGAAATATACAAAAGTAAATAGTGGAAGTGGATGATTTGCAGAAGGCAGTAACATTCACAAATGTTTGCTTTGTTAATTGGAGCTCGTGGCATTTTCGAGTCAAGAATGTCTGACATAAATATTTATTAAAAACAAACTCTGTGCGAGTTAACGGTTGTGGAATTCAAAAATTCTTTTGATAGCGCAAACTTTGTCTGGATATAAATTTATCGCTTTTAAGTTTAATTCCCTCGAGAGTTTTAATTATGCAAACAGTTTTTACAATGAAACATACTAAATTGTAGCTACTTTGGTTGATATCACACTATCAAATATTCCCCTTAAGGACACAGCAAAATTAAGAAAACAAAACCTCATTCAAATTGGCAAAAGGACTTCGGCACTACAAAATGTCCTTAGATCATTTGTTGATTAAGATGTATTGTTTCATTTTGAGTTTGTATCTTGTAAAATAGGATTTTAATGAATTCTGTAACAAATCTTAATATAATAGTGTGTATTAGGTAGTCTATGGAGCACTGGCGCCATCTGTCTATTTGCGTGGGACAGAATTAATAATGGCAGTCCGGCGCGCGTCTCTCGGTTCTCGGGTGACGATCCGCCAGAGCAGTCGACTTTTGAAACTGTCGCGTTACTAGCTCTTATTATTAATGAGTTTGTGTAAATTGATATCGGGAACATTAAGTGACTGAACATTATAATCTGAGTTGATTAATAAAGTGTTTGATTGCACCAATATTACCCATCAACGCCCACAGAATGGAAATTAAATTATGGATGTGTTATGCATTCTTCTCTCTTATTCTCCGACAAGTATATATTTTATTATGTTAAAACCCTTCAAATCGGCTGTGGAACTTAAAAAGTCACTCACATTGTTTAAATATTTCGTTTAATTTTTAAACGAACCTTATTGTTAAATTAGATTTTATAAAATGTGTGTTGTTTGTTTCAATATCACATAATTATATCGGTAAGATGTCTGTGTGTCTAAGGGGTTAATGGAAGACACTTACCCCAAAGACACAGGTTTATCAGTTATATACATAAGACAGGAAATAAATGTAAAACTAAAAAATAACATAGAATTTAATGTGTGTGCGTGTGTGTGTGTTAATTGTGTAAAGAAAGTTATTTAATTATTACTATGACAGTTCCATTTGAATTTTCTTTCTGATTTATTCAAATTGGAAATTAAGACACACTATTTTTGAAGTGAAACTTCTTTCGGCAGTACAATTTTTACGGTTGAAACGTGTAATTAGCGTCACGTTGATGATGAACAGTGTTTTTATGCTAAATCGTTTAAAGGTTAGGTAGTTTTAATATTTACAAATAACATGTGGCATTTTAATTAAAATTTGTGTTAATTTTCGATACTTTTAATATATCAATGACAATTAAATTTATCTAAGCTAAAATGTTTTAGTTTTGTATAAATACGAACAAGACTTAAAAGTTAGGTTGCCAAAGAAGTTTCACTTCTGACACGTGTACTTTGTACGCACGCACTTTTATTTACACTATTTTTATTCATTGTAAAATAATATATTTTATCCTTTATACGCCTTAACTATTTTCATTTATCTAGTTACTTTAAAAGGAATAAGAGTTTCATAAATCTAATCTAGAAGTAATAAAATAAGCCTTTATTCTACTACCTCAAATGATAACGTTACAAGTTCATGGTATTACAACAAAGTCCATTGTATTATATTATTGCCAATACTACTATATCATTCTAACGTCATATTTATTATTATATTATATTTTTTAGGCAGAAGCCGCCTCTTGGGCAAAGGCATCCCCTAGTTTCCTCCAAGTATCGTGCCTATTTACATTCATCCATCTTGATCTAGAAGAAAATCTAAAGTATTAAAGACTTTATTATTATTAATTTTAATGGATATTAGGACACCTTGCTACTATAGTTAGACTATAGGTAGTTTTGCATCTATAAAAATACTTTCGAGGCATATCACTAAAGATATGAGCTTGATAACATATTATTATACAAAACTTTAACTAGGCCGGTCTTATTCACTATACTTACCATATAAATTGGGTATAATATCCGGATCTGCGTCGTCAGCAGGATCCGGATCCGGTACAGAACGCACTTCCGCTTTCACTGGTGTACTACACTGGGCAGTGCGTTCTGCATACATTGCTTCACTATGGGAGAAAATAGAAAAGTAGTGGTTAAGTTGATTATATAATAATAATAATAATCAAGTTTATTAATATTACCCTTGACCCCCAAATTAGGAGTACCCGTGTCTTGGGGGTCAGCCCCTACCTGTTATATTATTGGAACTCTTTACATTATCATCAAATTAAAATAATATAAAACAAAAATAATTTAAATTATGTTAAATGTTTGAATACAATGTGGACATATGAGCGTGCGTGTGTGTGCGTGTGTGTGCGTGTGCGTGTGTGTGTGTTTTTCAGAGGTTTCGGAAAAATACTTTTACGTATTTAGGGCTAGCTATATTACCCCGGTAAGTCGGACTCGGGTTTTCAATACTGACTAAAAAAATCTCATCCTCTGCCTTCTGCCTCTCTTTTCCCTTCCAGGCCTCTTTCGATGCCGTCATATCTCTTATTACAGATTCCGGCCTGCTTCTTCGCTTTAGCGTATTCTCCAAAACGCTGCGCGTTGCGTTAAAGCGAGGGCACATAAAGAATACGTGCTCAGCATCTTCGTTGACTCCGGTAAAGGAAGGGCACTTAGGTGAGGTCTTATGCTTGTATTTATGAAGATATTCACAAATATGTGTGTGTGTGTGTACGTGTGTGTGTGTGTGTGTAGTGTTTTCCCATAAAAAGATTCAGTTTGATATTTTAAAAAAGAGTGATTATTTATTTATAAGAAAGCCAACGTTGCATACAATATGAAACGTAACTTAACATAATATTGATTGAGAATGTCGATATTATTTCACCTTCAGGCCAACTGAGCATACACAATTTTGGACATTCTTATTAAATACAACGAAAACTAAACTATTTCAAAACTATACATAAAATAATAATGGGAAGACATTAGTTTTATAATTTTCTGTTTAAATAACTTTGCACAGTCCTTAAATATATCAACTTCAGCTTTTTTAAATACGTTGTTATATACGCACTATTATATTTAGCGGATCAGTCTTAACTAAATTACTTTCAGTAATTTATGGCCTAAAAGTTTGCCTGCTTTTAATGTGGAATCTAAAGTTGTGATTCGGTACATCAAGTCTAACCCTACATAAAAGTTCTGAGCCAACAATGTCAAAATTAACATTTATTTGTAAAAAAACCATTAAATCTCCGTGGTTGGAAAGTGAGGTTGTTTTATAATGTTTTAAAAGATCGTGATATTTAAAAATATCCTTTAATATTTTGTCCTTGTAAGCCAAGTGTCGTAAAACGTTCATCTGTACTCTTTCAATTCTATCTTTATGTACTTGGAGAATGCTAGAGAACAGTTTTCAAGTTTGTTCCTTATTAGTATATTAAATACAGCGAAGAGAAATCAGTGGACATTTGTTTCAGTGCAAATAAAAAGTTATGCAACTAACGATGGAAAACGATATCAATTCAAAGGTATTTATTTACATCAGCTATCTGCCAGTGTAAGTCCCGTCAAAATCGTTCCAGCCGTTTCAGAGATAAGCGGCAGCAAACAGACTGATACTAAATTGTTTTTTTAGTCAAAGGAACTGTCATTCATTTGATTTCCTAAAAATGAACTCGAATTTTATTAATTTGTATAGCATGAGTCTTATTAACTCGTCTTAAACGACTGGAATCTGTTGAATTTTTTTGTGTATCTTCAGGTGGACTTGAGAATGGTTTAGACATACAATTCAGTCTGCAAATCTTCATATTTCCCCAATATCGGGAACTAGGTAGGGAAAACCGCCGGGCATAGTTAATGTTTATATAATAATAAACTTTATTATGGAAAAATATATTTACAATTCGAATCGATCCGATAAATAACGAATTTACCCATATTTCCTCGGGATCCTGAACTACACGTGTAACACTAGGACCTGGTAGTATATACGTAAATAGAGGAAGTGTATATGCAAATAGGAATTCAAAAAGAGCAGTAATGTGTTTTTTATAACTGACTAATCATAAGGCTGACGTGGAACGTTTCATGATGGGTTAAAACCAAAAGCATATCGAATCTCTTAATCGGCTTAGGCTTTCCGGCAACTTGTTTTAGTCTGTTCTTTGTTCCGATTGGATTGTTAATTTTAAGCCATATTAATGTATACATTTTTTTGTGTTGAAGTTCTTTTGAAAGCTTCTATTAAACACTATTAACTAGCTAGCTTCTATTAACCTTATCAGATATACATTGTATTATTAAATTATACTTTAAAGATCATTACCTCTGCTTTTGTTTCAATTAGTTTACTATAATTTTAGATTCAGGCGATATCTATACATTTCTATTTTACACAAAAAAAAATTAACCTATATGTCCTTTAAAGACAATGAAACTATATAAATAATAAACCCCAAACCAGACTAATTAAAAGTCTAAAACTCACAAACTCAATCATTTTGAGATATAAAAATTGAAAGTAAGTGTGTAAAAAAACACATGTTGGAAGTGAAACTTCTTTGGCAAACCAATTTTCAAGTCTTATCTATATTTAAACAGATCTGATTTCCGAGATTTAGAGGGAGGGACACAGGAATATAATGAATTTAATTGTCATTGAAATACTAAGTGTCGAAAATTAACATTACAATTGTAAATATAAATGTCACCTGTTTTTTGTCAATATTAGAAGTTATTAATTAAATTTTAAATTTTCTGAAAAATAGCATATTAAACGACGAGTGAAACTTCTTTATGCGCCTAAAGAAGTTTCACTTCAAAAACTATCCGCAATAGTATAGATAATGACGTGTAACGCCAAATTATTTCCTTTCGCAATGTTGATGACTACTATCTACAAATGTTCCCATATTTCCACGAGATCGGGAATATACATGTGACAGCGCGAGGAAAATAACTAAGAAAATCAAATATCTAAATTGGTTTCTATGTGTTATTGCCAAATTTTCTTGGTATGACATAAAAATTGTTTATAATTTTGTCCTTTATAGACTTTAATACTACTCTAACCATATACTTCAAACTAGTTTCATTAGAAGGGCAAAAACACAAAGATGGTTTTAGATCAAATAATTTTCAAAACTATACCCGATTGGTTCGAACTACATTAAGGGTAATAGCTACACGTGATATTTAATGATATCCTCTTTAACCTTTTCAAGTAAAAGCTAGAATATTTTCAGCGTAAACTGCAATGGAGACATATACTTGACATTTCAACCGGGTCTTGTGATCGTTAAACTTAACTAAATTGGCATCGCACCAATCTCTTTCAGAGTTAAAGTCAATCTGTTCGAGCGTAGACTCTCTGAAATTCTGAACTTCGGAATTAAATGTTCAAGAAGTGTTCCCTCCTTTGACTGCAATCAGGGCCCAGTATGTTCCTGATAATATAGCAAGACTAATATTCTTACCCATATTTGTCAAGCTATTGGTTTTCATATAGAAATTGGACATACAATTATCCAAATGCTCTAGTATTAATTTGTCAAACAGATGTTTAACTTGCACTACTATGTTATCATGATCGAAATAAATTAAATTAACTTTGAATATTATACGGACTTCGTTAACATAAGCAAAATAAACCTTGAATATAGTACAGAATTCGTTATAGTGATCAAAATGAGCAAAATTAATTTTGAATATTATATAGGATTATCATGGTCAATATTAGCAAAATTATGTTTGAACATTCCACAGACTTCCTTATTGCGATCGAAATAAGCAAAATTAACTTTGAATATAACACTGAATTCGTTATCATGATCGAAATAAACAAAATTAACTTTGAACATTTTATCGACTTTGTTATCATGGTCAATATTAGCAAAATTAACTTTGAACATTCCACAGACTTCCTTATTATGATCGAAATAAGCAAAATTAACTTTGAACATTTTGTCGACTTTGTTATCATGGTCAATATTAGCAAAATTAACTTTGAACATTCCACAGACTTCCTTATTGCGATCGAAATAAGCAAAATTAACTTGGAATATAACACTGAATCCGTTATCATGATCGAAATAAGCAAAATTAACTTTGAACATTTTGCCGACTTTGTTATCATGGTCAATATTAGCAAAATTAACGTTGAACATTCCACAGACTTCCTTATTATGATCGAAATAAGCAAAATTAACTTTGAACATTTTGTCGACTTCGTCATCATGTTCAATATTAGCAAAATTAACTTTGAATACTATACAGGCTTCGGGTCATTGTGACCAAAATTATCTAAATTAACTTTGAATACATACGCGGACTTCGTTATCGTGATCAGTATTAGCAAAATTAACTTTCAATATTATACAGACTTCGTTATGGTAATCAAATTTAGCAAAAATAACTTTAAATATTCTACAGACTTCTTTATTGTGATCTTAATAAGTAAAATTATCTTTGAATACTATTCAAACTTCGTTATCATGTTCGAAATAAGCAAAATTAACTTTGAATGTTATACAGACTGTTTCATCGTGACCGAAATTATCGAAATTAACATTGAATACTATACAGACTTTGTATTCTTGATTAAAATTAGTAGAATCTATAATATTTATATAGGGCTCCACGTAACTTTGTCTAACATAGTTTAAGACTAATTAGTTATAGATAGACAAATAAAGATGGCCTAACGATAAGAGTCGTGAAATCTTGTTTAGATTATAGTGACATCGAAGCTTGGTAAGGCACCACGAAGTTTCTTATTCTTAAAGAAACATAGCCTTTTTAAAATGTGACATTTTTCATTAGTTTTACAAATTTATGGAGGACGTAGACTTCATGTAAGACGAGTTCGTTTGGAACTTTATTTACAAAAAACATGTTGCAATTTAGAATAACGTAATATGTACAATAATATTTCATTGGTTAGGCAAGCAAATAACAATCCATTTAATTATTTTAGGGTTTCAGACGAGTCGGTATGGTTATCGTCCTTTTTCAATTTGGATAGAAGCAATAACGTATTGGCGCCTGTTCAACTCCTGGGAGGATTTATGCGGTTATTTTAGACCTGGGTTATTTCACTTGAATATATTATTGATTAATTGCTTGTGAGTTCATATTATAATGTTAAATAGAGTTTCTTTTAAACAAGCTATAATAGTTTAGACACGTGGATTCTTATTACAAAATGGCTCCAAAAAATTCAATGGCTTTAAAGTTCTATTTATAATAGGGCTAAAACATTAGCTTATTTATTTCAAAATTTCCTATTTATATACACAAAATGTCTAGAAAATCAGTCCAACCTTTTAGAAGAAATAAAGTCACACACAAATATTATATATACAATATATTTTAACAAATTATTTCCAAAGATAAGGTTGTAAATATGTATACCTCAGCGGAGCATGTTTCGAAGGTAGGTGTCTATGTCGATTCACATGCCGTTTGTATAGCACTGCCAGTATACTGCAGACTGCTGCAGCTAAAAGTGCTGACATTGCTGCAATGGATGCCAGAACCGGCGACATCCCTAATGAATTGCTTTCACCTGGACAAAAAGAAAATAACATTATAACAATAAGTAGATAAGCGACATTTGAGAAGTATGTGATGATATAGTATAAGATGATGATGAAATAAATGAATTGTCCATAAAAAAACTTCGTATCTCAACATTTGTGTGATAAATAATTTGTGTTGCCATCAGATTTTTATTTGCCAATTATTTGGTTTCGTATATTTTAAGAAAAGTTAGGTTTAGCGTTAATATAATATACCACATTAACGCAAAACCTATCGGTTAGTGTTTATATATTATTTTCTTTGTACACAATGTAATATATATTAATATTTCAAAGTCCTTGAAGGGATCCCTCATGAGGGGCAACGTTAACGTTCTGGGCACATATTGCTTGATTAGTCCCGCGGTTCGTCAATGCCGGCGCTGTATTAGGGAGATTGTAGCCCAACGTGGGGAGAACCTGGATCGCCCTGCAGGAGACTGTACGACGGAATCGACGCTTGTATGGTTCTGAACGGTGCGCCCGTGTGGGTCGATTCACTGACTGTTCAAATACCCCTCTTTTACACATGACCCAGAGGGTAAAAGCAATTAGGGTACGATATCTTGGACAGCGGCGTCTCTGGCGGGGGATTCTCCGTGGGAGTTTTGTGCTGAAGTTCTCGAGGCCATTTATAGGCACAAGTTGTCTACAAGGGAACGTGATGTGCACCACGGCGCTAATATGGTCCGGAGGATTAGGAATCGAACCGACTGCGCTGTGATCCAATGATAGAAAGACGATCTCAGGCCCACAGTAGCGGGTTTGGTATCTGCAGAGGCGATCCGCACTCACCTGGAACAATGACTTTCTAGGGAGCACCTGTCGCTCACCTACAGATTCGTGCAGGTTCTGACCGGACACGGATATTTCGGAAAGTTCCTGCACCATGAGTATGGTGCTGCTATCGGTGCAGCCAGGGGACCTCAGCGTCAACTTTTAGGTTGCGCTGATCGGTCCAAACCGGCGCAGATTAATGGAGAACGTTGTAGGCGCGATGCTCTCTAATGAGAGATGTTGGGTGGCAATAGCTCTTTTCTGTGAAACGGTCATTAAAGAAGGCCAATGAACGAGAGAGAGTTATTGCAGTGGATGCTCCCTCATACCGCCAGAGGAGGCCGATTACACGGCAGCGCCTGGTTGCGTAAGATCTACTGCCCCCGAGAATCCTCAATCGGATTTATTTGGGACACCAGGAATGAATGCAAAAGCTGAAACTCTGGTGCCTCATTCATGGATGAAGAGGGTTCCGCTGGATTTTAATGGGTATTGTGAAGCGTTCGTGCTTGCCGAGTCCCACACTCCTAACCCATGAGCCGGGGTTTGTGTAAAAAAGCATTCTCCAGCGAAAAACAATTTATATATTCATACAAATAAAGAATTACTAAAACAAATACAACCCTTTTTACCGGAACGCATATGTTTGCTTGAAATAAAGTTTATCATAATATGAATTTAAATAGTTCAGACACTTATTACGAAAGCAATTAAAATCAAAATTCTACATACAATAATTACGATAACTCTTATTTCATAAATGATAAGTTTTTAATTATCGAAACATTATTAAATACATTTCATTTTACATACTTATATCATACATGTAGGTAGATCCTATTAATTTAAGCATCAAAAACATAAAAAAGAAACCCCTTTATAAACTAGATAAAAGTAGCTATTTTGATGGCGAAAATATCATTGAATGCTGCAGTTTGGAGGCCAATTATTATCTCTCTGCATGTGACAGGTTAAAATTGTCGGGATAAAATAAAAATGTGAAAGGTTTGCAATTTTGTTGCATATTAATAAGAGTTTTTTGAGACAATCTATATAAATATATAATACCTTGTTTCTACCTATGTCCGTTATAGATTTTGAAACCATCCCACCGATGGGTCCTAAGCCAATTTCATTAGAAAGGGAAATGTGTAAAGAAGGCTTAAGACCGCTAAACTAACTTACTCACTAATAACAAGACCTTTAAAACTAATTTATATGTAATACTCGGTTTTACCCACGTTGTTCTTAATACCGTTAGAATAACTGAAAACTCATTATAAGCGCAACTTTCCTCCTCCTCTGGTCATCGCTCACTGCTGAGCGTTGTGATGCTCCCAACGAAGCAAACTGAGCCATCTTTGCCGATCACTAGCGTTGTGGATGGCCTGACTGGCTTTGGTATCCAGCTGTTCCGCTATCTGATCGGACCATCGCTTCGGACAGGCTCTGGGTCTTTTGCCTTTAGACATATCGCGAAAAGCCGTTGAGTTACCTTTAGCTTTTCCAAGATGGAAACATTCGTTTTGTGTGTAGTCCAGGGAATCCGCGACATTCGCCGCCAGCATCACATTTCAAGAGCGTCTACCCGTCGTCTATCAGTCGCTTTGATGGTAAAGGAAATATTATAGTAAGTTTCGCCTATATGGGGAACCACGTTCTTAGTAAGAGACTACGTCGCGAAAGGATAATATTTGCCGAATTTCAAGACAATAACGTAAATATTATTGAAGATAACGCACTATCTGGTTGTTTTCCCATATAAATCTGGATCCCGAAAGGTTATGGGAAATCTCGTTGTTAATTAGCGTCTACGTTATCTTATGTCCTTTTTCAGTCTCTAGACTATCTGTGTACCAAATTTCATTTAAATCGGTTTAGTGATGTTAGCGTGAGACGGCAGTGACAGTCAGGAAGAGTTAGTTTTGCATTTATAACATTAGCAAGCATTATATCTCTTTAAACCAAAGGTTTTGTCTTTTATTTTGAGTGTTTTTATATGTTTATTTCTTGTGGTGTACAGTGTATTCCCTCTCTCGATTTCTCTCTATTCACAATTGACTTAAATAAACCAAATAACACCTTTCTCATTATGTAATAAAGATGGTAAAGTTAATATATAGACATATATTATAAAAAAAATCTAATCTTTAGTCGTCAATATAAAGTACATTTTAAAACAACAAAGACAACCGTTACTATTTTGGTGATGCCCTAGGAGGTGCTTATTCACTTGGGCTTCAAAAATACCCAGATAATAAATACGGATTTCCTCTTACTCCCATAGCATCTGAAACTACGCGAGTGACACCGCAGGGAAAAGCTAGTTTAGTAACAATTGCCTAAATAAAATAGGACACGATATAATACAGGAAAATTCTAGCCAATAATAAGTTAAGTAATCCAGACACGCCACATTGCGGAGTTAGAACGACTTAATTCAGACATTAGTTCTTTCAAAAGAAACATAAAATAATGTATTATTTTCTAATATAAGCCTTGGTTGAGTAATATTGCATCTGAAAGAGGTCCTAGCTTCGATATCTGCCATGGTATTAAGATAAAGCTAATTATATTATATATGCGAAAGAAACTCTGCCTGTTTGTCTTTATTTCCCTTCAAAACTACTAAGCCGATTTAAATTAAATGTCAATAAGCACCTTGCAGTGAACACTGCAAATAGTTCATTGAAGTAGTTATACGTATGTGTTTTACTTGTAAAGTAGGTAAGTGGCAGTCCATTAACGTCCCACTGCTGGGAGCAGGCCTCCTCACTCGTAGGAGAGAGGGTCTTAGAGGGTCTTAGACCCACCACGCTGCTCTACTGCTCTACTCATAATCTGGAGAATCCGACCCGACCGGAGAGAGATCGGGCGCAGGACCGACGGCTTAACGTGTTCTCCGAGGCACGGGGGTGAATCACACTGACAACTTCCCAAAACTTCGGGCAAATATTGAGAAAATCTTAATAGAAGACTCAATATTGATTTTTGAATCAGCCCGACCATGGACTCGAACCCAGGTCCTCATGTCTGTTGTCGAACATGCTAACCACTAGATCAATGAGGCAGTTATAAAACTTGTAAAGTAATTAGCCTAAATCGTTACCCAAAAACTCTATTCCACGCGGGTATAGTTAGTGTCTATGTAAAAGCAAATCTTATTATGGAATAAAATCTTTACAAAGTTACCAATGGCCTTCTGTTTATACAAAGTCAACGATAGTGATCTGAAAATTACGTACCTCATGCCCTTTTTATATAATATTGCTAGAAGCAAGGCAACTAATGTCCCTATAGTAATAATCAGGTATTCGTAAAGCAAATCAAGTTTGTTTTGTATTGTAAAGTAACTGTTTCCTCTGGTGTTACCAGCGTAGTACTCAGTCTTAGAATTATATATGAAAATATGTGCCCTATTTTAACCCAAACGCCCATAACTCGCATCAGCTGAGCATGCTGCCCTATATTCTGACATATTACTTATTTTTAAGCCGTCGATTTCATATTAATAAATCTGACATTCAAAGTTTTATTTCAATACTTACTAATATTATAAATGCGAAAGTAACTGCCCAAGTATCGCGCCATCACGCGAAATCTACAGAAACGATTTAACTGTAATTTGGTACACAGATATTCTAGTCTTAGAAAACTTGGCCCAAATTAATAAAAATGCTACTCAAAAAACCATTTCCGTGCACAATACCTAATAAAAAACAGGCAATGTAACACAAAATCAAAATCAGCTGGTGTTCGAACGCACGGTTCAATGGACTGAAGAACGCGCGCCGCGTCCGTGTTGTCGTTGATCAGTTCATAGATTTTGTGTTCCCCTGTTGGATTTATTTTAGTAAATGAATGTATTTTTTATGAAACTACCATTACATTTACCTCTTTTAATACAATACAGCCTAAAAAATGTTAATAAAACATTCTATTTATATGATTTTTTTAACCAGGATCAAATTTTTTTCAACCCATCATCTGACGTGTCATTTGTACAAGGCGCAGAGGGTGATAGCGGTTAGAGCAATACGAGGGTACTGTACAGCATCCTGGACTGCGGCGACTTTTCTGGCGGGCGATCCTCCTTGGGAGTTGCTGCGTATCAGTACAGGGCAATCGTGAGGGCTCAAGGCCTCCCTATTGACGTTGATGAAGTCCGGAGAAACAGGGTCCTAGCCGAGCAGGCTCTGATTCAAAAGTTGAAGGAGGACCTCAGGTATAGCCAGACCCCAGTATCGGGCGTGGCCACTGTGGAGGCGATCCGCCCTCACCTGAAGCAATGGCTTTCCAGGAGGCATGGGACGCTTTCCTACAAACTCGTGCAGATTTTGACCAGGATTGGCTGCTTTGAAAAGTTCCTGCACTAAATTGGCCGAGAGGAGTCGCCTGCTTGCCACAAGTGTGGTGCAGCTATCGACTTAGAACATCACACTGTGGCAGAATGCGCAGACTGGGGACCTGAGCGGCAACGCTTGGTGGCGCTGATCGGCAGGGATTTCTCGCTTGAGAGCATTGTAGGCTCGATGCTGTCAAGTAAGAGATGTTGGGCGGAAGTGGCTCTCTTCTGCGAGGCTGTAATCTCGCTAAAGGAGTCCCACGAGCGAGATATGGAGAATGCAGTACGTGCTCCCTTTCATCGCCAAAAGAGGCGGGATACTAGGTGGTGCTTGTTTGAGCACTTGCTCTCACCTCCATGAATCCTCAGTCGGACTCATCTGGGGCACCAGGGAAGAATACGCAAGCTGAACCTCTGGTGTCTCACTTATGATGAAAATGAGGAAGAAGAAATTAATTGCTTAATTAATAATTAATTGCTATGAAATTATTTGTCATTTTGTAGGTCTATGAACAGGTCCTAACGTATTTTTCATCCCCCTAATCTCCCATTTCTTTATCGCGATAAGAAGTTTTACAGATTAACTAGTGTTGTAATAGGTTTACCTGTATATTTCGCCTGTCCCTTTAATGTAACAGTTTCTATTGTGGAAACGTCGCTCCGGCCCTTAGCGTTGACAGCGTAGAGGTCGATCCTGTAACTAACTCCTGGCGGGAGACCACGCACCTCGAAGTATGGCGGAGTTCTATTCGTCGATACATTGTAACGAACCTGTTAAACGAGAAAAAAAGCACAAATTTATACTTGTTATAATTGTCCGTCTTTTTCGAAAAGGACCACTTTACGCAAATCTATTTATTATATGACTAGCAATGCCCCGCGGTTTCACCCGTGTAGATCTAAGTCAAACTATAGATTTATTTTCTTTAACTAAATTACTTCTTTTCAGATCATTAGCTATACATTCACAATCTATTCAATATACAGATTTACTTTACAATTGTGTATATTTATGGTGTACTATAAAGACATATATGTCCGACGTTAGCAAATTTAAATGATAGGTATTGAAAAATTATTAATCTCAAGAAGGTAATGATATATTTTTTTAAATCAGTCCAGCAATTCATAGCTTAATAAAAACTGTATAGGCATATCGTAATCGATCGGGATCATTGATTTCTTTGGAATTGAACTCACCAGTCGTATGCCCAATTATAAATTCGTTATAACTTCTGTATAGAATGTCCAATTTTAATAATTTAAAAAGTATTTTGCAGGTATTGAAACGGTTTTTAACAGAATATCAATACGATAAGGATTAATACAGAGCTATGAATAATATGGTTTATTATTGTCGGCACTTTCATTGTCTTTTAAAATGCATAAAAGTAATTGTAGTGACTTAACTACAGTAGTTGGACAAATGGTATCTGAGACTATTTTGTATATATTAATATGTTGTATAAATTTTCTGTTCTAACATCAATAGTTTCCGCAGCGCACGCGATGGCACATTTTAATTTATCATTACGTTAATGTGTCTTTATTGAGGATCCCTAATCAAGTCCAAGTAAGTAAGTAGCAGCCCATTAACGGCCCATTGCTGGGGACGGGCCTCCTTAATCATAAGAGAGGGTTTTTTGAGCATAGATCGACAACGCCGCTCCACTGCGGATTGGCAGGCATAGTACACAAGTGCACTCTCTATTCATTCAATCTCATAGTCAAATGTGACGGGAATCCGACACGACCGGAGAAAGATCAGGCGCAAGACCGATGGCTTAACGTGCTCTCCGAGGCACGGGGGTGGAGCACACCGCCAACTTATATTATTATTATATTGAGAAAATCTTAATAGAAAACTCAAAATTTATTTTTGACGTGGCCCGACCCTGGACTCGAACCCAGGACTGTCTGTAGTCGAACATGCTAACCGCTAGACCAATGAGGTAGTTATGGAGATGGATGGAGATAATGATACAATAAAATATGATTGGTTTGGTATTTGTAAAGAATCATTCATGTATTTTTAATTTACATAAATTTACACTTCTATTGGCAGTATTTTTTTTAATACAATTCAATTCAATATTCTTTATTTGAGAATTTGTAAATAAACGAAATTACTAAGATTTTTTTATTGCTGACAGGTTAGCCCTTGACTGTGTTCACACCTGATGGTGTTTGATGATACTGTCTAAGATGGAAGCGCAAAAGGCAATTTACCTATTGAATAGCTTTTGCACAGCATCGTATTGGAATACAATCAACTTTGCTTGGCTTGCTGGTACGGTGATAATTAGCCACGACGGAAGCCACCCACTAATCCACATTCAGATAAACTAGAAATTGCAATTTCTCTACTGGCAAAACGAGTACTTGTACCATTGCGCCAGCGTCAAAATAATATTTAAAAATAAAAGATCTTTTTTATTTTAACTAAAATTGAATTTGTTTACCTTCTGTTGAATCAAAGAAAGTCTTACGTCAAACCAATTACATTACTAATTAATAATTACCGTAAGTGAAGGCAACTCCAGTAACTCCATTAGAAAAGTTTGCGGAAGCCCTCCGTCGAAGTTCTCGACGCATTCAACATACAAAGAGTCAAGACTTTGATTTGCCACTGTGCAATTCTGGAGATGAAACGGACGACCTGTTAAAGTAATTATGTTGTTGTTAATTTTTTGTAACTATACTAATCAAACAAACATGTTAATGTAATGGACTGATAATATAATAAAGACATTTGATGGCCTCACCAGCACAACGCAGGTTAAATATAGGAAATTTTCTAATCTGTCCGCATCTAGAATAGTGGAAGGCATCGGCGGTGGCTAGTTACTATCCTCTCAGAAAAGACATTATTATTAATAAAATATCACGTTTCGGTACAATGCTGTGTAGAAAACAAAAGAAGATAATGAGACAAATTACTTCTCATCCAGTTAGCGCATTTCCTTTTTTTTTATTCCTGACAGTCTAAGCGCGCTAATCTGGTAAGAGACGATACACCCCTTATGGTTTCTACACAGCCTCGTACCGGAACACAAATCTCTTTGCTTGTCAGTAACTTATTGCTGGCAGGGTGGTAACTAGCCACGGCGAACACTCCCCAGTCAAACAAATTAGAAAATACATACATACCTACATAGCATCACGTCTCATTCACATAGGGGTAGGCAGAGACAACGTCCTTCCACTTGCCACGATCCTTGCATATCTCCTTCGCATCTTTCATTCTCATTAAACCTTTCATACAAGTTCGTCGATTTAGAGTACTCTTGACTTGGTCCTTATTTAAAATGTACTGGATTCAATATTTAAAATGTCCTTCCAACTTCGCATTCACTGTGGACTCATAAATCCTTTTTGTCTCCTTTCATTCATTATCTCTACGTGCCCAAACCATTTAAGCATACATTTCTCAACTTTAGACACTACATCTTCTTTTAAACCACAACGTTATCTTATCACACTATTCGTTACTTTGTCATTCAGTTTCAATCTACTCATACTTCTCAACGCTCTCATATCTACCGCATTTATTTTACTTTTGTGATTCTTCTGCCATACCCAACTTTCACTACCATACGTAAGTTTATACCAAGTAAGTTGGTACCAACACTCCTGAATGTACATCCAGTCTGGCCCTTTGAGACACCATCTGGCTATTCATTAAGGCGGGCAGAGCACCATTTACCATATTCCCTGCATTCACTCTCCTTTCAATATCACTTTCACATGTTCCATCTTTTGTTAATTTAGATCCCAAGTATACAAATTCTTCCACCTCTTCCATTTGTTCCCCATCTATCAAAATATTGCCATTCATCATAGAGTCATCTCATTCAAAAAGCATAACTTTCGATTTACTTTCCCTTTCAAAGCTCTATTCTTAATATTTACTATCTCCTGTAGCTCATTAGCGGATGACGCAAATATTACTTGATCATAAGCGTAAAGCAAACAGTAGAAAATAGAATTTCCTAAATTTGTCCTACCGGGGATGTAACCCGGGACCTCTGCTAGCAAAGCCAGTAATCGCACCACTGCGCCAACGGGGCCGTCGAAGACTCCATCTTAGACTGTATCATTAAGTGTGATCACTGGCAAGTGTTTACTTATCTACAATAAAAATTCAATAATTCAAAGAAATGAAAGTATCCATTTCCAATATCAAATTAAAAGCTTCTAATTAAATGTACGAAACTTATATCAAAATCATTCTTTTTTTAATATTTGTTCTGTCTGCATAATCTGGATAAATTCTCAAACAGTTGACCCAAATAAGATGTTATAAGAATTATATTTGGCTACTCAATTCTTTAAGCACTTAACTTCTTTAGGCGCATGAGGGTAAAATTTGTACGGATGGAACGCGTGATTATCATCACGAAGATATGCAGCGTTTTGAAGTGAAGCATCTTTAGAATCTTTGTGATTTCAAACCGGACGCAACGGAAAAAACGACAGGTAAGAGACAGAAACATGAATTCATAAGAATTAACGTGGGAGAGAATGTGGTAGGAAGCATTATCCAGCGTTTGTTGTTTGTGGTTAAGTGATTGAATGAGACTGAGCCGTCACGCTGGCGGGAGTATAAACAACTTATAAGTGAATATTTGTTTAAACGTGTTGTATAAAAATACTTAGTGGAAATTTAATTAAACTGAACTGACACGCTCAAGTAAAGTTTGCTCTCTTAAACTATGAGAGTATATTTAACATAGTGGGTACTGAATGCGACTGAGTCATCACGGTTGACAATGTAACGCGCGAGATAATTCGGCTCCCATCAATTATGGTAACAAGAATGTAATAGTCAAATATATTGTTATATCGTGTTTGGTGGGTAGTGAATGCGATTAAGTCGTCACGGTACACTATGTAACCTCGACTATGAAAGCGTCTTATAGTCAACATTATTGAATGATACCAAGACCCATGTCTATGTTACGCTCGCGAGAGAGAAGTTTCACTTCTGACATGTGTACTTTGTCCACTCGAACTTTATTTTATGCTAATTCGTTTGAAGTTTAGGTAGTTTAAATATTTACAAATAACGAGTGGCATTTTAAAATATAAAATAAAATTATTTCGTAAATTAAATTCCTAAGATTTCTTCCTTTTTCTCTCACTCAGAAATCTAAGGTTTTAGATTTGTATAAATACGAGACTTAAAAATTAGTTTGCCCAAAAAGTTTCATTTGTAATATGTGTAGTTTATACGCACGAAATTTTTTTTTTTGTTTAAAATTCATCCTGTATTCAATTATGTTGTTCTATTCTATATTGTAAGAATTTTCACTTCAAAAATGCTTTCTTCTCTCCGTCAATTTAAATAATTTCATACCTGCAGCTACTAGTTGGAATAAACACGGGACTTTTTGCTGTCCAACAGCATTCTCTCCGTAGCATGCCAAAGTGCCATACTCCATGTCAGTGGTTGGAGTATAGTTTAGCGTAGACGTATGCCCGTGGCTGGTGTACAATCTATCAAATAAGAAGAACGATAGAGGAGTTGTAAACCATTTTATCTTTTTCAATATATATAGGATAATAAAATATATAAAGGATAGGTTAAGAAATTGCAAAAGACTTAGTGTTCCTTCTCAACACACTGCTTCTTTCAAAAACTCTGCTACAAAATTTTAGAACGATATTATTGCGTCTTTTAGAAACATAAACGCCAATTTAAAAAATCTTCTCAATAAACAAAAAAGAACAGCAAATTTAGTTGAAGAGTATTCAGTCCTAGTCTTATTTTATATGACAAATAATTTTCATTTATTAAGAAAAATCGTGCAGTGTAAATATAGACATGGCTGAAGTAAGTAAGTAGCAGCTAATTAACGTCCCACTGCTGGTCACAGGCCTCCTCACTCACATGAGAGAGGGTTTTTAGAGCATACACCCACCTCGCTGCTCCATTACAGATTGGCAGGCATAGTACACAAATGCACTCTCTATTCCTTCACTCTTATAGTCCGATGTGACAGGAATCCGACACGACTGGAGAGAGATCAGGCGCACACCGCCAACTTCCCAACTTCGGGCAAATATTGAAAAAATCTTAATAGAAAACTTAATATTGATTATTTAATTGACATGTCTGTAGTCGAACATGCTAACCACTAGACCGATGCGGCAGTACATCTACATATTCCTGCAATTTAGCATTGAGTTAAGATCCCAAATAATTTAGCCTAGAATTATAAAGCAGTTACTTATTATCTACAGATATTTGCTTACCTTGGAGGTATTTCAGTTTGTTCCCCTGAATTATTAAAGGTCCAATGGAAGGAGACCAAAGCGGGATTGGCGTCTACTGAACAGTGGAGTGACACTGTTTCGTGTTTTAGGGCTCCGAAGAGTTCACTGTCTCTTCTTTCTGCACACACTGGGGCATCTAAAGAAAGGAAGAAAACATTAATGACTAATAATGGTAAGAGTTTACGTCGCATCGTATTTTAAGTCAATTAAGTTAGTAGCTTAGGATATTTTGCAGCAATTGAACGCTTATACATCCCGATTCCACTGAAATGTTCGGAATATATGAAAAACCGATTCTTAAAAATGTCATCATATATTTATTTCTGCCGAATTTAAAGATCCTGTTTATCTATATATTTATATATGTTGGAGTGCGGTACTCTGTGTAACGCTAGCGTCATCTATCAGCGTGGGACACAGTCATGTGTCGTGAGCCGGCGTGAGCTATTATTAACGAGTTCGTATAAATTGATATCGGGAACATTAAGTGACTGATCATTATAATCTGAGTTAATTAATAAAGTGTTTGATTGCACCAACATTACCCATCAACACCCACAGTATGGAAATTATGGATACCATTATTGGCGATATCGGAGGAGAACCCTACGTTCCCACGCTTTCTGCTTCCTTCTCTCTTATTCTCCGACATACATAACAGTGGAAAAAATTAAAGGATCAAAAATACAGTCTATTGAAAAATCATAAAAAATTATAATTTATTTTTTATGATTTTTCAATAGACTATATTTTTTATGAAAATGGTCGCATTAGAGTACAATAAAAAGCAATTTGAAGTTTCAAGTTTCTTATTTAAGATTGAAATAATTATATCAAAATAAAATATTTTTCCGAGAAGTAAATATGATCCATTTCAAACGAATAGAAAATGATTCAGTCCGATTGCTCAGTGAGAAAAGGTCGTATCGAGACCAATCCAAATTGAAATGAATAGACCGCTTTTTCAATCCATATAGTAATATACTTAAAAATATAAAAATTTCGAGTCCGTACACCAAAAGTGAGAACGAAAAAATTACAATTTCTTTCATCATAATATTCATTAACTTTACAAAATACGCGGTACTTGGATTTTTTTTAAGAGATACTAAAAATAGAAACTTTTTATTTTACTCCGACGCGACCATTTTTATAAAAGATACAGTAATTTAAAAAATCGTTATTATTTCAGATATTTTCCTTTAATTTTCTTCACTACTACTACTAATACAAATACAATACAATACAATACACTACAAATATATAATAAAGAAGCTGGATCACTCATTTCAATAATCATTAAAATTTTTGACTTTAATTTCTCCGCTAGTTATCATTTGTACCTTAAATTTATGATTGATTTATATATCATTTTTGATTATTTTCTCGGTGTATTTCTTCGATATTTTATTATCTATTCTGTAATTAGAGGCAAATTTGAAGAATCAGTCATCTATAAAATCTGTCTCTTCTTCTGGAGCTATAAATAGTGTAATACGAGTGTATTTAACATATATTACACAAAACACAAGAATTGAACCTACCTTTGTCCATTACAACTTTTGAAACCATCTTTCTCAACACTAAACTCTACTAACCCTTATTTATAACTAAAATCCTTTACTGAAACTTAGCAAAACGACTACTTTTGCAATAAAGACGGTCACTAAGTACAAAATCTTCAGAGAACACTAATATAAATATAAAATAAATTCCTGCTGGTGCTTCAAACAACAACCCCAACATAGTTATAGTATACCAGATACCTGACACGATCTCAATTTACATTTCATTAAAACTTGCCAAGTAATAAAGATGAGAGGATATTTTTCTTCTGTTAAAATTCATAAGTTCTTAGAAGAAAACGTTATAAAACATGATCGCTGGATCGCAGTTTTTAATAGCAGGTTGAAAGTTTAAAAGAAATAACAGCGTACTATCTAGAAAAGATCGATTATAAAAAAAGTTGAATCTTAAGATCCAATTACTGAGAAAAAAAGCTATTTATTTAATCTCTTGATACGTTTGCCTTTCAACTCGCTGTGAAGCAGCATAGCTAATCTATGCTCTAAAAACTCTCTCTCCTATCTGTAAAAACGCCCTTGCCCAGAAATGGGACTTTAACAGGTTGTTACTTACTTTACCGATATACTTAATTTCTTAAAAAAATATCATTTAATTGCATCCTGACTATGTGAATTATTATTAGACGTTTCAAAGGGCCAGACTGGCTGTGGATGCAAGAGTGTTGGTGCCAACACTTATATGTATGGTAGTGAAAGTTGGGTATGGCAGAAGAATCACAAAAGTAAAATAAATGCGGTAGAGATGAGAGCTTTGACAAGTATGAGTGTATTAGAACTGAGTGACCGAGTAAGAAATAGTGTGATAAAAGAACGTTGTGGTATAAAAGAAGATGTAGTGACTAAAATTGAGAAAGGTATGCTTAATAGTTTGGGCACGTAGAGAGAATGAATGAAAGGAGATTGACAAAAAGGATGTATGAGTCAAGAGTGAATAGGAAAATTGGAAGGGGAAGACCAAGGCGAACGTTCCTGGACCAAATCCAAGATATTTTAAATATAGGCCAGGTCAAGAGTACTCTAAACCGACGAACTTGTATGATAGGTTTAATGAGTGGCCTTCCCCTTCCAAATTTCCCATTCACTCTTGACTCATAAATCCTTTTTGTGAGTCTCCTTTCATTCATTCTCTCTACGTGCCCAAATCTAAGCATGCCTTTCTCAATTTTAGTCACTTCTTCTTCTTTTATACCACAACGTTCTTAAAAGAAGGATGAATTCTATGTAGGTAATTTGGGTAGAGCTGTAAAAGAGGAATAATCCTATCATATATTGTTTTGTTATATCTCCGAGGGCTTAGGCAGTGTTTTCGATGAACGCTTGATTTAACCAATTTCAACAATTGCAGTGAGGAAATAAAGAAGCCACGATGGCTCAGTGGTAAGATACATGGTCTCGTTGAGTTGTGGATTTGAACCCTGTGCAGGCACCACTTTTATAAAAAAAAATTATGCCTAAAAAAGACTGTCACTTTTTTATTTATTAGCTAAAAGCTGTTATGATTTTGATTTTAAGTAATACCAAATAAATCAACAACTCAGCTTGTAGTAGTTGGTGGTATATAAACATAGAATGTTTAAGGATACTACGGTTAAAGTAACTTTTTTATATTTAAAGACACTAATAACATAGGTTTACAACGAAGCTTTAAAATAAAACAACACATTGTTTGTTCTGCTTGCATTCAATTATAAAATATTAACGCGCATAATAAATGAAATAAACGATGGAAATGTTAAAAAATATTTACGACATCAAACAACAGCTGAGAGGGATGAAAACAAAAATCCAATTACGATTCATATAATCCAATCACAGTTCCGGATTACTAATAAAACTGTTATTTTCCACTTTATATTTGCCTTGTCCGTAATAACGCCAAATGTAAAGGGCAGACGGCTGAAGGGTCGGAACATAACAGAAGGATCCTCTCGATTTTGGATTTAATACTGTCGGTCGGTGGAATATTACAAAAGTCATCTTGGATACTCCTTTTCCATTGTTACGTGATGACATTTTTAATAATAGGCCAAAGGATTATGCCCTCTCAACTCTCTCCAGTGATATGTATTCAAAAGGGATTTTTCTTATGCTCAATGCGTATGAAAAGGACCGGATACTATATCATAATTATATTTAAAGGATTTATGATATAGTATTAAATGATAAGTTATTCACAGGACCAGTGCCAATGTTTTGCCAGAAAAATGACGACAAATATTTCGACAGTCCTTACAATGAATGCGATGTCATATATGATGAAGTGGAACCTGTTTTTATTGATGATAAAGACAGTAATACTTTGAAGCTGCATAAATGCCTTCTTTGTTAAACCGGTTCCAAATCGCGAGATCCCTAATTTTTTTTATGTCAAGTAGCTGTTGGACCTAGTGGCTTTTACGGCATAACCAAAAGCTGAGGAGCTTGGAAGCCCAGCCGAAAATGGAGCATAAAAGCTCATGGAAGGGTTTAACAAGGTCAAAAGGAAACATTGCCCTAAGAGCGCCTCCCATAAGGCCCGGAATCTCGGTTTTCAGCAACGTTGCTGTATCTGTGAAGTAGTGCTCAAATAAAACGACCTGGTCTTCGCCAGTTGAGTTGAAAGATATGTTAAAGGAAACTACAAGATCGGGAATTTCGAAATCAGTCAGCTCTATTTATAACAATCATGTATCATTGGTTCCTGATGATAAAACTAAATGAAACGATTTAACAGTTAAACAATGATTATCACGGTTTCGATTCACTTTAAGGCCCTGACAAGATAAGGAACTCGCCCTAACATATATCTTTTATTACGTACACCACAAAACAACACCAAGGAAGGAGAAGAATGTTTAAAAATACGTAATATACAAAAAGTAATTTCAATTCCTGTGACCTGAGACCTTGAAACATTTTACGCGAATGTTGTGCCAACCCCAAAGACCGTAGCACTGAACCCGGACAATCGAACCCTAAAGACTGAACCTGTGAGACCTGAAGACCCAAGCCCCGAACTACGAAGAACTGAAGATCGTAGCCCGAACCCCATACAGTCCACTGAACTATAAATCCCTCCCCGACAGTGAGAATTTATTAGAAGGCGCTTTACAATGTCTCCTAAAATAAACCTAATTAATATTAGAAAAAACTGTAGTGACATCAAGTTGTAGTGGATAAATAACTTTTCTGTCCATTTCAGGATTGAAAATTTGAGTAAGGCTTACACGAATAAATAGCGAGAATGTGAATTAATAGTGGGAAATACATAATTCAAAAAATAATCGACGTAGATTTCAATAGACGTCCTTTTAGATCCAGTATGTGAGTAGCACTCGTATCGTATTGCACAATATGAGCCATATTCACTGTAATCGCTTTAGGTCGGCTTCCTAAAGGGCGCTGTAAAATTTTACAACCGATATATCTGGGACACTAAAAGCTGATAATAAATAATACACCCAGTACAAGATCAGGACCCAAACAATCCCAAGTGAATATGGTTTTGACCCTTTTTATAAAGCGTTTTTCATTATTTATCGACAGTGCGTCTGCTGTTGAATGCTGAGTCCATTGGATCTGGGAAAAAGTTCCTAATGTTTTCAGTAATAGTCCACTAAAAAAACTCTACATTATTCTTAGGAATGAACTAAGACTCTGAGCTTTATTAGGGTACCCAAATTAAGATTATAGAGCCAACAAATATTAGAACGGTTAGGATATTTGAAACGTTGAAATTGCTCAACGGAGTAAGGCAACGGACATTGAAACTACGTGCCAATTATAAATTGAGACCCCTTGGGATCTTGAAAATTTTATTTAAAAACATGCAAGCAAACCTAGATAAGTAGAACAACAGGACTATATTTATATATATCTGGCTCGAAGGACTATATGTGTGGCCTCTTCGTATTTAGAAGATCATTTTATTAGTAGTTCTGCGAATGATTAGAAGAGTTAGTAAAAGAAACTTGATTTTATTTAAATGTAATTCGTGATGCCCAAGATGATAGTGCTATATTGAATGATAAGGTTACGGTTTTTGAATTTTGATTATGATTTTTCACAGAATATGTTTATTGATTATATAAGCTGTGAATCATATTAAGCGAATATTTTCATGTTTTTCATTTGCCTTATCTGGTACCAAACTCATTCACATCAATACGCCAGTAAAGAATATATCAAGAAAAAAAGAAGTAAACATTCATTCAGTACTGGTGTGTAAAATATTTCGAATTCGAATTTGACAATGCGAAAGCGGAATAAATTGATTTAGTAAGTAGGATAATCGGATTCGAAAGCTATTTATTTCTCAAATAGAGCTGCCGGTTGTGCTAGTCAAGTGTGGTACTGAATGCATAGGATTAATCTCACAATGGCTTGCTTTTGTTGGAGGCTAGCCAATAGCGGAATTACACGTCCATGATGCTGCACTTTACTATTATAGGTATATAAATGACACCGGCGCAACCGTACTTTAAAGTAAGTCGAATTCAAATTCATAATCCATTTATCATGAATCACGAATACTTGCATAAAAATATTGATGCTTTCTAGGAAAAACCTGATTGCACCTCTTACAATGTAGTATGTGAAAATAAAATTGATAGGCAACATAAAATTAACAATTAAATGAGGGTTACTGTGTACGTTTCCCAATAAACTCACAGAAGATATCTGTTCGCGATTTTTCCCTTTCGTATAGTACATACATACATAGCATTACGCCTCATTCCCATAGGGGTAGGCAGAGACAACGTTCTACCACTTGCCACGATCCTTGCATAACTCCTTCGCTTCTTTCATTCTCATTACACTTTTCATACAAGTTCATCGGTTTAGAGTACTCTTGACCTGGCCCCTATTTAAAATGTCCTAGACTTGGTCCAGGAACGTTTGCCTTGGTCTTCCCCTTCCAACTTTCGCATTCACTCTTGACTCATAAATCCTTTTTGTCAGTCTCCTTTCATTCATGCTCTCTACATGCCCAAACTATCTAAGCATACCTTTCGCAATTTTAGTCACTACGTCTTCTTTTATACCACAACTTTCTCTTATCACACTATTTCTTACTTTACCACTCAGTTTTCGTATAGAAATGTTATATTTTGATTAATTTGTATTCTATATGTATATAAATAATTACTATCGTATGAGAAATATTTTTGTCAAGTATAGTATGTATATATTTGATTTTATTGTTTTTCTCGGAATAATTTTGTTTGTGCATTTTATGTAAACCTTTTGGTTGGAGAATAATAGAACGCCAATCATAAGATGTACTTTATGATTAAAAGAGAGCCAATTAGCGTCGTTTACTTGTCACAATAGTGTCCGCGTGCCAGTCGTAAATACGACATATAAGGAAGCTACTTTGGCGTAAACTTTCCTGCTGAACAATAGTTCAATCGCATTCATATATTCTCGTCTGGTGACAAGTAGACGGCGGGGCGTTGTGTGACAAGTGTGATGGAATTTTCTTTTGATCCCGAATAAGCATCTTCGCGAGTGTGAGCTGTCGAAAGGGCTCACAACATCCTAAAGATTTTATTTAATGAATTTAAAACCCTTTTTAAAGAATGTTAATTTATAAATAATAGTGTAGTGAAGTATATAGTGAATAATGATACTATTATTTTTTAGGATTACAATAAATCAATGTTTATTATCAATAATTAGTCTCAAATGATGTGGTACTTTAACGAGCTCAAGTGAACCGCATGCTTATGAAGACTATCCTGTAGAGAAAGTTGCTTTTTTTGGATATCTTCAAAGAGGATGTTTGAGTACTCAAAGTTGATCTTCGAGGGTAAGATGTCGGTAAAAAAAAGCACCTGGTAGACAGAGGCTAAGGTCATACCTTCGCGCTATTTAAGACGATTGCTCAAGAATGAAGGCTCTACCACCACCAAATTTCATTTTGAAGAAGGCACTTGAAAATGATGGATCTTTAATATCATTAGAATTTTTTTAATATTATTTAGCATCACATTAGGATATAAAGGAACGGAGTATCAATGAAAATGTTGCAAAAATCGGGGAAGTTGCTTACTTATCATTAATTTTTTTGCATGCGCTGCGTTAAGCAACAATCATGGAATCCTCTTATAATGTTCTGAAAAAAGACCGTGATATCTTATATGTCTCAGACTGATTGTAATTGTTTTTTATGTTAACACACACATGCTGACAGCACACAACAGCTGATGTGTTGCACAGATCAGCTAGTTATTAATAAGTGTTAACAGACATTACAGTTTTATTTCGACAATGGGTACGTCGTCGTCGTCGTCGCTCCAACTGATGGACGTCCACTGCTGGACATAGGTCTCACGTAATGACGTTCCCAAGGCCCGATCTTGCGCCGCCTGGCTCCAGTGGTTACCGGCGACCCTCTTTATATCATCGGTCCACCTTGTGGGGGATCTGCCTACACTGCACCGTCCGGTGCGGGATCGCCACTCCAGCACCTTCGGCCCCCAACGTCCATCGGTCCTTCGGACTATGTGCTCCGCCCATTGCCACTTCAGTTTCGCGATTCGTAGGAATATGTCGGTGACACTGGTTCTACTACGGATCTCTTCATTTCCGATTCGATCACGCAGAGAAACTCCGAGCATAGCAATGGGCACGTAAATATAGTGAAATATTGAATACTCACATCTAACTAACAACGACACAGGATTACTAGTGCCTTTGCCTTCACTGTTTGCAGCCATACAAGTATAGTCACCAGCAGCCGATCGCGTGACACTTTGCAAGACAAGACTCTGCGCACTTAGGATAACTCCAGCTGCTTCATTGTGGAAGATTTCTGCATTCTGGATGAAAAAAAATAGACTTTAAACTAATATTATAAGGTATTTTAAATATCGGAGAGCCATTTGAAAATTAAATAAAACGTTCAAAGTAAGTAATCACATAATGAAATTTTTTAGTGATATTTGGAAAAAGAAAATATAAACTATTTCCTATCAAAAGAAAATCAAAATATCTTTATTCAACTAGGCATATTACAGCACTTTTGAATCTTCAAATTATATATTTTCTCCACACTCTTATTCAAATATAGGTCTGATGATGGTACTCAAGAACGACTTAAAATCTAAAGTTATGAGGGTTCCTTGGAAGGCCCTGATCTGAGAAGAGCCCACAAAAAACTCAGTCGGGTATTTTGTTTTTTGTTACCATCATCACTCAAATATCATATTAGTTTAATATATTTCAATTCAAATTAGAGCAGTTCGTTCACTCCCACGCGTTTCTATCGTTTAAGTACTCTTGCAACTTATAATACGATTTTTCTATCAACTTTCTTTTAACAAAGACTTGGATTTATTAATTGACATCTCCAAAACGTCTTGTGGGAGTTTATTATAGAAACGTATACATACATACGTAATGAGTTGTTAATTTTATGGAGCCTACTAAAATTTATAACAAGTTTGTTTTGGTTTATTTATATGATTTTTATTGTTTTTAGGAAAATTAGTTACCCAATTTAAATAACATAATTTTACAGGAAAGCCATTTGAGAATTTAAAAAAAAACGTTTAAATTAAATTAAGCCATGAATGACTCAATAAAAGAAATATAACTGAAAAATCTCACTACAATTTGAAGTATTAGTTTGAGGTTGGATTGTAACGATGAGGGGAAAATACCTAGGTTCTTCATAGAACAGGGCAAGAAGGAATCTCCGTAACTTTAGATTCTGAATTTTTCTCATATCAACATCATCATTATCATCAGTCGCAAATGAGAGATAATATGAAAACGGTAAGAGAAAATTCAAATGTGCTATAAAAGCCTTACATATAAGATATACAGAAAATATTTTGGGTCATACACATTATTGTATATACCTTATATACAATACTGGATATAATAATAGAGCTTTTCTGTTGGTATACGAATTATTAATACATACGTCTTTACTCATTATATAATAGTAATATGCTTACGTCATGAAACCAAACAAGCCTATGTGTCTTCGGATTTGCTTTGACGGTGCATTCGAAGTAAACATCATCTCCTTCTTTAATCTCATCTGGGTTGAGATTGGATCCCATTTTGAGATCTACGATTGGAACATCTGGAACAATAACAACGGAATTATTGTATAAATCAAGTTATACAAAGACCAAGAAAATAATATAAATGCTATGACCTCTATATCTATGGCTCCTATATGTAAACGATCAAGTTATACTTTAGACATTTTTAATATTTGTAATTTTGTTGATTACATCACCGCAATTATCACTATTTATCAAAACACAGTGCATACAACATGTAACAGTTGTACAAAAGACAGTACAATAACAAATAACACATCTTTGAAACACTGTCTTAGAAAATTATTAATCTTATACGTGAGTTTTTATTGAGAGGGGTTAGGGAACGTAAATTTAGGTTATTGTTCTTTCTAATTTCTCTGAGTCTGAACTAATAAAGATTTATCATCAATTAGTCGTCAAACAATTTTGCTTTCAGGTATGATGCTGTGCATAAATCTTAAATTACCTTCGTATCAGGTTAGCGCGTTTCTATCTTAGACTATAGCATCACTTACCATCAGTCAAGTAATCTGTCAGCAATAATAGAAAACGAACGTGCTTTAGACCACACGATGGAAATCTCGTGAATCTGTTTATCTATCTTCACTAACAAGTATCTCCCTCTAGAATTACTTTCGCTTGGTTCAATCACGCTTTCCGTAACGCTCACGTTACCCATTCACCAGCTTGATCCTCAAGTCAAGTGTGCGTAAAGAAGTATTACAAAAATGAGTGTGCTTTAGATCACACAACTGAACTCTCGTGACTCAGTCTTTCTATCTTTACTAACTGGTATCTCCTTCTCATATTATTTTCGCCTTACGCGATCACACTTTTCGTAACCTTCTCGTCACGCATTTACCAGCCTCATAACCAAGTCAAGTGTGCATAAAGATGTGTTACTTCAAAAATGAGTGTGCCATAGACCACGGGACTGAACTCCCGTGACTCTTTCTATCTTCACTGACTTGTATCTCCCTCTCAAATTACTTTCGCTTCACTCAATCACACTTTTCGTAACGCTTGCGTCACGTATTCATCGCTCATTTCATATATCCGAATAAGCTAAGCAAGAAAATCTAAAGTATTTTAAAACAGGTCAATTCTGAATATTAATGTGTGGAAAAGCTTAAAGTAATTACTCTTTGAAATAAACGTGAATACTTATAGTGGTGAGAAAACCAGTGAAGTTTGAGGTTAACGAACTTGTTATTCCAAGTAAAATATGTATCTTTAATTCTCCATCATTGTAATGAATTAACTACATTAAAATAATAGCAATTTATACCAATTATTTACTAAGTTAATGCCTCATTGGTCTAGTGGTTAGCATGTTCGACTACAGACATGAGGTCTTGGGTTCGAGTCCCGGGTAGGGCCAATTCAAAAACCAATATTGAGTTTACTATTAAGATTTTCTCAATATTTGCCCGAAGTTGGGAAGTTGGCGGTGTGATCCACCCCCGTGCCTCGGAGAGCACGTTAAGTCGTTGGTCCTGCGCCTGATCTCTCTCCGGTCGTGTCGGATTCCCGTCACATCGGACTATGAGAGTAAAGGAATAGAGAGTACACTTGTTGTGTACTATGCCTGCCAATCCGCAGTGGAGCAGCGTGGTGGGTCTATGCTCTAAAAACCCTCACTCCATGGAGTGAGGAGGCCTGTGCCCAGCAGTGGGACATTAATGGGCTGCTACTTACTTACTTATTTATTAAGTTTATTGAATAATGCTATATATCTGTAAATTAAACAACAATAGGAGCGGAATACACAATTTTTATTTTAATACAAGAAGTAAAAATAAACTTGTAATGCCATATTTTAGGTTCAGAATTCGTTTGTCAGGTTGAGCATTTGCATTTTAATAAGATATCGAAATCACGTTTGGGTTTGCCTCCACATAGTTTTAAGAAATATTTTGAAAACGCCCTATTACAAAAAGCATATTAAAATGTTGAAGATTATTTAAATGACAAAGATGTTTGGAGTTGATTCTAGTTGCACATGAAAGCTGAAAACATTGTAACCTACAAAAACTATATTTAAAGGAGTAACTGCTGAGTTTCTTGCCGATTTCTTCTCAGGGGAATTAGCTTTACAAATCGATGGTAGATGTGTTACCGACGAACAGACTACTGACGATAATAATCAAAAGCCTACTTGATAGAGAACATTTTAATTTTGATTTATGACAAAGCTCATAAAGAGATATCAAAAAAGCTGTATAAAATTTTCGTTATAGATAAGTAGATTAACAGCTTGTATAAAGAGTCTTATATGAAACCCTAATTTAGTATTACAGTGTTTCAAAGACAAATTACTTCTAACTGTACTACCCTTTGTTTGTTTGCTTTAACATCAGGAATTAATAGGTCGATTTGAGAATTTTTTTCAGTGTTAGATAGCACATTTATCGCGAAAGGCATGGGCTACATGTCAATAAGAGAGATGCATCAAGGAAGAATGTTTCAAGTCAGCGTGTTTTTCCTTTTGAGAGCTTCCCCTGTGTAAACGGGTAAAGTTTAATAAAAATTATGCATGACAGAATTGTTCCTCTTTAGAAGTTTAAAAAAAAAGTCTACGACCGCATATGTCTATGTTTTGTTGTAAACTAAATTACATTCATCATTTACAATTACATTGTAAACTAAATTTGTTCTAAAACAATGCATTATTATAGTGTTAGGATTATATTATTATTTGAGATTGTATATAGACTATTTTGGCAGTATCGGTGTAGTTACAATTATACTGTAAATTAAGATTGTCCATTGAGTATTGTGGAAGTGCTAGCACAAGATTATATTGTTATTTAAACTTAGAACGCACCAAACACCCCTCTTTTTTACTTCACATTGTCAAACAAATTATGCAAATAATTCCATAATTTGCCGCATTCAAAGAAATTATAACGAAACTTACTCTGACGTCGATATCTTCCATGGCAACAAGCTAAAATTTAAAAAAGAATTAATAAGATTAATGAATTTAAATAGTGAGAAGGTAGCTTGTATTTCACTCCAGACACACACACACACACACACACACACACACACATTCATAGACAAACTCACACCCACGCGCAATCTCTCTGGCGCTTATTAGTCCAATAAATAAATGTAAAATCCGTAATTGGCCTTAAGTTAATTTAATTAGATTATAGGTTAGTTTTAAGAGGGCTGTGGATTTTGTAAAATAAATAAATAAAATAAATAAATAAATAAAATTGTATATAGACTATTACGGAAGTATCAGTATTGTTTCAATTATATTTCAATAAAAAACTATCAACTGAGTATTGTAGTAGAAGTATCCGTATAATAAATAACAATATACTTATATTGTTATTTAAGACTAGCGGCTCGTCCCGGCTACGCACGGGTATGTTTGTTACCTCATATCTCCCGACTGGGTGGACCGATCTTGATGATTTTTTTTAAATGAAAGGTAGTGCTCGTCATAGGATCCCATTTTTTTTAAATCCAGTTCTATTGATGGCATCCATGACAAATGGACGAATAACTCAAGATCACGCCAAACGATTTCGATGATTCTTTTTTTATTGGAAAGGATATACTTCAAGGGCTGTTTTGTGATAGTTTGGTTAGGTTCTGATGATAGATTCCACGACAAAGTGCCGGAACACGGTATAGGCTATCCAGATATTTGAGTTGCCTGCCGTAAATTCGGTATGATCCAGTGCTAGTCGTAGTTAAATATGAAGATCAATGGATCTCCTTAACGGGTTACAGTAAGGGTGCGGTTCATGGCAGAAAATATAAGTGTCTGTAATCAAAAAGCAATGAGCTTACGTTTGTTGCTGCATTGCAACACGTTTACTTCAGATACGCTAAAAATCAATAAATAAATAAAAATTGTAACAAAAAAAGAACCGCCTTCAAAACAGACTAATACGAAGAACACTATAAAAGAATACCCAATTATTTGTTACTTTTTAGAGCATATCAATATATTTGTAAGTCTGTTTAGAAGGCGGTTCTTTTTTTGTTAAAATTTTTATTTATTATTAAGATAATTTTAATCCTCGTAGTATTTATATATGTTTGAAATTATACTTAAGCATAGTCGTATACTTTTTTCTCGCATTGTTCTGCCCCCTTTATTTATTAAATAAGCATCCAGTTTTACAAAGGTTGTATGGAAGAGTTTGCTTGCAGTAATAAGACCGCCTTTGCACGCTTTTTTTATTCTTAGTTTTGTATTTTAGGTACATGTTTCTGGGCAATAAAGTGTTTCTATCTATCTATTAATCCTTTAAACTACACAGGTAATGCCACGAGGAATAGTTAGTATTATATACTAATATAATTCAAGAGAAGTGTTTTGAAATAATAAATGAAAATTTGTATTCACTTTAAGTATTTAGGTGGGATTTGTATTCACGATCCAGTCACTTGAGGATTATAAAACTCTACCTTTTTAAAGCCTGTAGCCTCTTAGTGATTACTCCTTGTAAATTGAAACACTTGATAAGAGGCACTTGTCACGAGAAATCTTTTTTTATACAGTATTTTGTATAAGAAATCTTTTAGTATTTTCTCATATTTCTAACAGTATATAACATCCACTTACTCACATAAGTACATAGCGAATATCTCAGTTAAGGCTTTTTATATTCCATATATTCGGACTCCTTAATCTATATTATTCCGAGTAATAGATAAAAATTTGTCTAATTCATAATTGCCTTATATTAAATGTTTTAAAAATCTTAAGTCATAATTTGATAAAACGAATTATCAATAAATCATTAAGCATGTTTACCTACTACATGACCCGCGCAACTTCGTCTTCGTACACTTTAATGATAAGATTACATTTTATTTTAACTTAATATCAACTTAATTCGCACTCAAGTTTGTTATAAGTTGAAATATAATCTAACCTGTGTTCTTACGGCAGCAACACTCCTGGCAGGTGATCCCCCGTGGGAGCTCAGGGCGAAAGTTCTCACGGCTGCTTACCAGTGCAGGGTAGCCGCGAAAACCAGAGGGGAATCACTGGACGCTGATGAACTAAAGAGGATCAGGGTTCTGACTAACATAGCCTTGATCCAAAGATGGAAAGAGTAAATTAGGTCCCCAGTAATGGGCGGGGCCATAGCAGGGGCAATCTGCCCTCATCTGGACAAATGGCAGGGTAAAGAGCACGAGTCACTTTCCTACAGGTTGGTACAGATGATTATAAGTCATAGATGCTTCGGCAAATACCTGTACCAAACTGGTGGCTGTGAGCCGTCGGCCAGCTGTCACGAATGTGATGTCTCCTTAGACACAGCGTACCACACGGCGGTAGAATGTCCTGCCTGGGGACCTCAGCGACTCATTATGACTCCGTTGATCGGCACAGATCTCTCACTGGATACTATTATAGATGCAATACTCATCAGTGAGCAGGCCTGAAGAGCTGTTACCTCCGTCTGCGAGACTGTCATCTCGCTGAAGGAGGCACGACAAAGGGAGAGGGTGAATGGCGCCGAAACAGTCCAGCCTCGATGAAGGCGAGTGGGAAACAGAAGGCGGAAGTTTATACAACTCCACCCCCTGTAAAATATCTGTGAGTCGGTTGCAACCGAGGGGCCATAGAGGAATGCCTCAACGTACCATTGGCTCACGATTGATGACGGTACCGCTGGGTTTTAGTGGGTATTGCGAGTTCTTACCCTCGTGGAGACCCACACTTTCGACTCCACAATCAGGGTGCAAAAATACATTTCGAAGCGAAAAACCTGTGGTTTAAGTCGAAAAAAATCCACTAAAAAAAATATTTAAATCGTTTAAATATTGTTTCCATTGTCAATAAATATAGTTACACGAAATATACATGCTTTCAGGATTCTGATGGGGTTGCCTCTTGTCTGCAGCGGTGCGCAGGGTTCGGAGCACCACTAACCTTATTCTGAAAGCATTTGTTGGCAAACTTGATTACCGGTAGTTGAGCCATTGCTGTATGATGCATGTACTGACAAATCAAGGCTGTGGCCAGGTAGGAAGATTGCTTTTAAGTAGGTTAGTGTACTAACATATATGATCCTTGTGGTTGAATTTAAAATTATTATTATAAAATCAGGCTGACAGAGACTCTTGAAGATCTCAATACATTGCTCGATGACCTCAGCAGAGATTCTCATCAGGTCGGCCAGAAAACGAACATGAATAATATAAAAAATATGTCTAAAATCCATGTACCGCCACACCCAGTCATCGTTGAGAACTCAGTTCTGTTGACGAGTACACATACCGGGGACATATAATCCAGCTATGTCCAATTTCAAGAAGGAGGTCAACCGCCGAATCCAACTCTGCTGGGCAGCGTTCGGGAAACTACGCCCGATATTTTCGTCTGATATTCCTCAGTGCCTGAGTCTGAGAGTCTTCAAACAGTGCGTATTGCCAGCGATGACCTACGGTTCTGAGACATGGTTGCTGACTATGGGCCTCATGCGGAAGCTCAGAGACTGAGTGTCTCTGTAAATGAAATCTAATTACGCTAACCTCGTAAGAGGTAGTTTTATTTATTTATTAACTTTATTACTTAAAGAGCAGCTTTGAGCTAAAAAAAGGCTTTACATACCAGCCAATATATGGGCCTCACGCGGAAGCCGATGGGGGGCCGATGATATAAAGAGGGTCGCCGGTAGCCGCTGGAGCCAGGCGGCGCAAGATCGGGCCTTGTGGACATCATTAAGTGAGACCTATGTCCAGCAGTGGACGTCCATCGGTTGACGCGACGACGACGACGACGATTATAAAATCATCATTAGTTGCACATTGAAAATAATATATGGAAAAACCTATATTCGAGGATTCAAAAGTGCTGTAAAAGCTTACATGAATAAAGAATTTTTGAATTTTTAAACGGATAAAAAACTTACAATGTACGTTGAGTCTCCACTTGTCTTCTATAGCTGAATCTGGTATGTGCTTGTTCTCAGCTCGGCAAGTCAAATATTTGCCGTCGTCTTCCACGCTCGGTACCAGGCTCAGTACACTGAGTGTTTCATTGTTTTCCGAGAACTATACAAAAAAATACCATACATTAAAAAAATGTATAATCCATAGCCTTTGTGTAATTTTTATTCACATATGACTGATAAAAAAATACATTACAACAACTGTAAAATGTAACAACAAAGCGTGAAATTATAAAATAACTTTAAAGTATCAATACTCAATTAAAGTGATTAAATGGGACGTCGAATTTCGATCATCAAATTTTAAAAGTGAAACCCTCTCGAGGCGAAAATCTTTTGAAATACTTAAGCATTTGAAATTATCTTTTCCTATCAAGAGAAAATAGAAAGGGGAACGTTTCTAGATACAAATTTAATTACTTTTAAGAGGCTTACGATATTACTGTGTTGAACATTTCTTCCAGAGTATTTTCATACAAATACTACGTACATTTTTACATGCAAGATTTATGTATCTTTGATGAGGCGGTGCCCTCATTTTTGTAAAATATATATACCTCTTAAGAATAATATTATGAGAGAGTAAGTAAAGTAAAAAGGCAAGTAGAAGCCCATTGACGTACCATTACTGGGCATAGGCTTCCTCGCTCATAAAAGAAAGAAAGAACGTTTATTCGAATTGTACAACTAATACAAATTAAATAAAACATAGTTATAATAATTAAAAATTCGAAAAGGAATTTAGCTAAACAATATGTCATGCGTTCTTTTTAGCAGGCAAAGAACGCACAGCGCTGATTTTCAGCTAAATCCTTGTGAGGCCACGGATATCAGCAATAGGTCAAATAAAAAGAAAAACTTAAAACCTAAAACATAAATGACTTACAGACCAGTGTAAAGATTTAATTATAATACTTACACTAATTATACCTTATAACTTAAACTTACAGTACATATAAATGCCTCATTGGTCTAGTGGTTAGCGTGTTCGACTATAGACATGAGGTCCTGGGTTCGAGTCCCGGGTCGGGCCAATTCAAAAATCAATATTGAGTTTTCTATTAAGATTTTCTCAATATTTGCCTGAAGTTGGGAAGTTGGCGGTGTAATCCACCCCNTTTTTTACATATAAATATATATATTTTAAATTTCCTATAATACAGAACCATCAGCCACAAAGTTTTCAAGATAAATTTGTTTATTTAGCAAGAATTTTTTTAATTTATATTTAAACGTATATTTGTTTTTGGAATTCTTTTTGGCGGTGGAATATTGTTCCAGTACCTAATGGCTGTGTATTCAAAACTACCTCCGAATGCAGCGGTGTGGTGACGGGGGTAAACTAATTGATTCCTGGAACTTCTAAGACGATCTGTTACTCCATCATGCACCCAAGTCAGTTTACTACTGAGATACGACGGTCACCTGTTTTTGTAACTTCGAATAGTAAAGCTGCGAGATGGAGTTTCCGTCTTAATTTGATTTTTAAAAACTTATGGTGATTCAAGTAACGTGTAACGTGGCTGCGAGGCGGAGTGTTAAAAGAGAAACGTGCACAGGCATTTTGTACACGCTGGACGAGACAAGAGAGGGTTTTTAGAGACCCACCAGGCTTGGCAGTACGGGTTAGCAGGCATAGAGTCTCTATTCCTTCAATCTCATAGTCTGATATAACGGCAATTCGACAGAATCGGAAAGAGATCAGGTGTAGGACCGACGATTGAACGAGGCATGGGGATGGAGCATATCGCCAACTACACAACTTCGAGCAAATACTGAGAATTTCTTAACAGAAAGCTCAGTACCAATGTTTAAATTCGCCTGATCCGGGATACGAACACAGGACCTTCTGCCCGTAGGAAGTGTTACTCAAGTATACTATTTAACGACTCTTTCTTATTGAGTAGGACGTAGGCAAGAAGTGATTTAAGATGGTTCATTCGGAACACGACGTTAGACATGAAAACATAACAGTAATTGTAAATATTATGTCTTACGGACATAATGGTTCACTGGCTGGTAACCTGACTCAGTTGCCAGAACGACAATTTTACTTTCTTTCTAAATCCGTAGCCGTAGATAATTACCATCCTATCAGCAAAGACATTACGCCAAGCAAGAAATTGGCTTTCCAGTACGATGCTGTGTAGAAACTATATGAGGTAAATTCCCTCTAGCCAGGTTAGAGTGCTTCCACTTCAGATTGTATCATCACTGGCCATCAGGGTATATTATAGTTATCCGCTGACCTTTCACTTGGATTTAAAATACTTTGTTTAATATCGATAATAACTGCTCTTATTTCATTAAACTTATTATAAATAGCTCTCTATAATGTTAGTATTTAATTGTTATTACTACTAATAAATGATTTATCTTGCATATGTTCAATATATACATAAATGTTGACGGCCTCGCTAGCGCAGTGGTGCAAGTACTCGCGTATCCTCGGTAGGACGAATTTGGGAAATTTTATTTTCTAATTTGTCTGAGTCTGGACTGGTGGGAGGCTTCGGCCGTGACTAGACCAGCAAAGACGTACCGCCATATAAAAAGATTTGTGTTCCGGTTCGATGCTGTCTAGAAACCATAAGGAGTATATCACCTCTTACCAGATTAGCACACTTCTATCTTAGACTGTATCATTACCACAGTGAACTGTCAGCAATAAAAAAAATGTAATGATTCTCTCTCTCGCTCTCTGCTGATTTAAACATACACAAGTGAAAAATATATCTTCGGATGACAAATCCAATAATAAATTCTTTACAAAGGTTGACAAAGTATTCGGAGCATAATTTAGAAGTTAAGACATTTCAGTTAAGCATCTTATTCAAGTTAAGAGATTTAAAAACAAAAATGGCAAAGTTTCAACGAAATTTTATAACAAACAGAACGGGTCAACGCTTTCCTGCGATTAAATCACAATAAAATTTTGGCAAATACAATAGCAACCCTATCAGGAGGACAACAAAAACCGCATAATTATGAACAATAAAGGTGAAAACAAAGTAGATACGCCATCACGGCAAATGTCTTGCGAAAAATACGGGACAATAGCGGACACGGTCATTATGCCAGAGAAAAAAAATTGAAAAGAATCTATTAATTAAAGGACAAAGGAACTGTGAAAGGGACAAAGGACGTACGTTTTTCGCCATCCGTTTGAGTTGTCTATTGTTCTTCCACCAAGTGACAGTGGCTTCTGGTCGGGATCCTGTAGTCTTGCACTCCACTTCGTACCTCTTATCCGCTGATACTTGCTTCTCCTTGGTCAATATGTTCACGGTAATCGGTTTCACTGCGAAAGGAATGAGATTTATTGTTCCTGTTTTCCGCTTCGTACACAATCACATTGTGTGAACAGAACAGGGGATATTTACTTTGAATGCTTTCGTATTGAATTTATAGAAAATTCGTTTGGGACCTACTTCGGAGGAAATGAGACTTTTAAACTTTGTTTATTGGATTCTTTCGCTTGATTTCTGTTAGCTGTGAGGGCCCTTAGACAACGTAACTTTCTAAGATTGCCAACGCTTTAAATGTACGGAAATGACGTTTCATATCGATATGATTCCATACATTTTTTAAGCGTTAGTTTAATGTTGCAATCAACAAAAATTTAACAATCCTCCAAGGTACGTTTTACTTAATCTATATTATAAATGAATTATGTGTTCGACACCGGAACGCGAAAATTGTTTTGCTTTCCAGCATAGGCCTCCCCTAGAGCTTTCCATAATGAGCGATCGCGATCTTGACTTCTCCATGTTACACTTGCTATTCTGCGGATATCATCGTCCCATCTACGACGATGTCTTCCAAAAGGGAGGCAATCATATTAACACGATCTTATTGTTGTAATATGCTTCAGACTTATTAACATAACTGGCTACTTATTGCATTGATTGAAGAGGGTATTAGGTTCTTTTTATGTACAAATTATCTTTTTATATTTAGTCCAATTGTTTAACCAACAACAGATCAGGTGCTATAACAAATTTTGAAATATTCCTATCTAAATCATAACAGAATTCAGCTGAAATAGAATTTTTCGTTTTTATTGTCGTTTACATATTTTATGGATTCCCAGTATGATTGTATTGCTTCAAAGGTTTTCTTATACAAAACTTTTGCACCAATTGTTATCATTTTTGGATAAATGATAACGTTTGGGACGTTACATATTTTCATAGTTCTTCGCAAATACACCACATTTACTTTCATTACAGATCAAAAACTAAAGTAGGTCTTCTCTATTATATTAGTGTTTTTTTTTTCTATATTGATATTAGTGGTTATTTGAAAAGTAGCATATAAGCCTATTCCACTAGCTTTTAACTGAAATGTACCTTTAAAACTATTTAAATTAGACGTTTTTATTATATATTTAATTGCTATTGGTACAATAAGGTTTCCTTTCAGTTATATTAATATACCTGGCAATTTATAATACTTCTTGTATACAGTATTCTTATAAAATCATCGCAATAAAATTGATTATTGTTGTAGCATATTGTGCATTTAGATTACCTCAATAACATAAACTTCATATTGGAGAAACAATAAATTAATCACTTATAACATTTCTTATATCGTTGCTTTAGATGAAATTCAATTCAAAACTTTTATTACACTTAAAGACAGTAAAATTTGTTAATGCAGAATATTATCTAAACTTTTTTGATCTTCGATTAATATTTAAATTGATCAAATTGACTCTCTTGCATTATGTAAACTTTAACACGACTCTCGTGTAAAATTTTCTATTTTGAATTGTATCGCATTCTTCGAAAGCAACTATATTTGGAAATACTTACAATTAATATCCAAAATGAGTACTTTAGTTTCAGGCGTCGCCAAATTAGTATTGGATGCTTGACACACAAGTCTTGCGTTCAGATGTTGTCTACCAACATTAGGAAATGTTAGTGTGTTAACGGTTAGACCGTCTTCCCGTTGGTCATATGAATCGTCTATTACTACATTTTCTAGATACCAAGTCACTCTGGGCCTCGGTCTACCTGTTTCAGAAATAATTCATATATATAACATACATACAAAGACAAATTACTTATTAGCTACGTATTAAAGACTATATAGACACACATGTATAGACGTATGCTCCTCGCCTTATTAGGCCAAATTTAGGAAGTAGCATTTCCTCCTTTGTATTGAAAGCTTCAGCTGTGCTCTTTCCTATTGAGTTATGGCGGGAGTATGCTTAAAGAGTAAATCCCCCATTCCCTCCTGAAGGTAACACTGATTTTAATGGCAAAAAGTGCTCTAAGACGGCCAATTCAGAGCACGTTATTAGAAGTGGCAAAGTAAGTATTTTGAAGGTCTTCCTGGAATAATGGAACAAGGACATTGGCTCCTTAAAATAGGAAACGTTTAACAAATTACGTTTTTTAAATCTACTGGATCCGGATTGGCTTTTAGGCTTTGGCAATATCATTATCGCCCCAGTATCAAAGACGTGCCATCAAACAAAAAAGTACACTCCGTTATGATACAGTATAGAAAATATTTGAAGTAAATTAGGTCTTAGCGGGCTAGCGTTGTTGCATTCAAGACTTTGACACTTTTACCATCAGTTGTGATCAAAATCAAGCGTTAACTTGACAGCAATAAAAAAACCAGCAGTATGACCACCCATGCTTAATATCATTAGTCCACGTGTCGAGTCATTTACGCTCAATACAATGATAATCCAACGGTATCATACCCCATTGTCTAAACTTAATTGAATAGCTTATTGTTACGTCCTCTGCTTGTTTCGGAGCAATATTGCGTAACATATCCACAGGCCCTATGTATAATGTATATAATTTTTAATTTTGGGTGTTTTTTAAGCATCACGTTCAAATAGCCACTAAACTCATACATTTATTACAAAACTTTGATATAAAATTACATCTTTCGCAATTTTAAATGATGACTAAGCACTCAATTTCTCCATATTCAAGCGAGATCTGGAATTACACTGGTGATACCAGGGCAACAACTAGTTAGTCCAATGAAAAGCCTTCCACTGTGTTTCCACAAATACAGAAGGGCAGGTCTTAGATATTAGACACATCATTTTGGACCAAGTAGATTTGGCAGGTTATATTTCATTTAATAGAACTCATTTTACAATAATCACTAAGTATGGATTTATCTATATTCACATGGGATCGGTGAATTACACGGGTAATACCATGGGCAATAGCTAGTTAAGTCAATAAAGTGACCTTTTGCAAATATATTGTTTGCGATGCGGGTAAAATTACGGGGAAAGAGAGAGAATAAACTTTATTATACACCAAAAACACAAGAAATAACATACATTGACTAAAGCATAGGGTCTAAAGACCGGCCTTATCGCTAAGTAGCGATTTCTGCCATGTTACCTTAGGGTTGAGAAGATTCCGTTTCGAAATACGGTGTCTTAAAATAGATTGATCCTACCCTAACATAATTACATAAGTAAGTAAGTAGCAGCCCTTTAACGTCCCACTGCTGGGCACAGGCCTCCTGACTCCGAGGAGCAAGGGTTTTTAGAGCATAGACCCACCACGCTGCTCCACTGCGGATTGGCAGGCATAGTACACAAGTGCACTCTCTATTCCTTCACTCTCATAGTCCGACGTGACGGGAATCCGACACGACCGGAGAGAGATCAGGCGCAGGACCGACGGCTTAACGTGCTCTCCGAGGCACGTGGGTGGATCACACCGCCAATTTCCCAACTTCGGGCAAATATTGAGAAAATCTTGATAAAAAACTCAATATCGATTTTTGAATTGGACATAATTACATACACATATATAAATATATGTCGGAGTGCAATAGTCTGTGGAACGTTGGCGCCCTCTCTCTATCGGCGTGAGGCAGAGCCAATAAGTAGCAGTCTCTCGGCAGTTCTCGGGTGACGGCCCGCCGGTGCGGTCGACTTTTGAAACTGTCGCGTTCCTAACTATTATTATTAATGAGTTTTTTGTAAATTGAAATCAAGAACATTAAGTGATTGAACATTACTTTCTGAGTAAATTAATAAAGTGTTTGATTGCATCAACATTACCCACGAACGCCCACATCATGGAAATTATCCATCCAAACCAAAAAATACATATAACAATAAACAAATGATATATATCGTCGCCGTTATGAAGACAGAGAAAGGTTTTGGGTTTTTACTATGATTGGCTAAAAAACATAGTTTTCTTCGGAAATTATATTCAGAGAAAAACGTTGACAACGCGGTTAACAGCTAGTTTTAAATATAGCGTTGAAACACGAACAATTAAGTGTAAAACAACTAATGGTTTTAAACACGGGTGGTCGTAATACAAACTAAGCGATAAGCATCATAATCTGCCCACACTATCTTCGGATCGTGATGTCTACTGAATGCTTGGAGATGATCCGATAACACTGGGGGTGTTAAAAATATATCTCAACTTGATTTATGAAGCGATGAACTTAAACTAACAAGTTATTATAGACTTAAAGAGGTTTTACTTCAACTTTATTAAACAAAAATTACGTGCATACAAAGTACACATGTCAGTAATGAAACTTCTTGTTTATATTTATACAAATCTAAAACTTTAGATTTCCGAGACTTAGAGGGAGGGAAGAAGGAATTTAATTATTATTAAATATTAATAATGTCGAAAATTAATACAAATATGTTATTGAAATGTCAAATGGCGAATGGAATATAAAAATGCCACGTCTTCTTAGTCCATATCAGAAATTATTAACTAAATTTTGTTTTGAAATTTAAAATTTACAAAAGAGAATTTATGAAATATTTTTATTTTATATTTTATGAAAAATAGAATATTAAAAAATAAAATGCCACATACTATTTCTAAATATTAAAACTACCTAACCTCCAAAGGCATTAGTATAAAAAACGCTGCACATCTTCGTGACGCTAATCACACGTTTACGGCATACAAATTTTACCCTCGTGCGCCTAAAGAAGTTTCACTTCAATTAAACGTTTATGTCTCTGATTGTTCGACAGTAGTGACAACTTTAAGTAATCTAATTGAATTATTTAATATTGAAATTGTTCGATTGATTTAATGCTCACTGTCAACGGTATATGTCTATCGCACATTAAACACTGAGTAGAAAAAAGGGGAAGCGTCTGTCCGAAATATGGCTCGCGCTGTTAGCGCTGGGTTAGAGTGAGAGAGGAAGAGGCTTCCTACCACATGAAAGAAAGGGAAGCCAGACAGGCTGGCGTGTTAACGCGTTACGTAACGAAGTGGTTTACTACTACCAGGCTACTTTTAACCCCGAATTACTCCCGGGATATTCCGATTTCCATTACCAAAAATCACGCTGATGGATTAGAAATAATAATTTATTACGTAAGGAGGAAACCTGCATGACCTGGAAGTAATTTTTTGATTCCAACACGCATTGGAGAAACGTTGTGGGTCTATGATTGAAAAACTCTCTCTTATGAGTTAGGACGCCTATGCCCAGCTGTGGGGCGTGCATAGGCTGTTACTTTTATATATTGCCGCGTTGACTATAACTCTAGTTTAGTAGACGAGAGCTACTCGTACTTTACTCAAACCAGCGTCACACAACCGAGGGTGGCATTAGTCTCGCTCAATACCCACATTTTCACTTCAAAAATGTAAAGTATATATAAAATCTATGTGAGGTTAACCTTTCTTTTTACAATATTAAACAGAATTTAAGCCCCTATCAAGGGACTAATATTTTGAACCTTAAATTGTCAACCAGAGTTTTACTGGAATCAATAATGATGCCGGGCTTTACGGGAGCGCAATTAACGTCATTTGCGTTTACACTATCATCAATCTTATTGACAAGTAGTCATTTTGGTGAAATGTGTTTTTACACTTTACCATTATTATTCCGGTTAATTTGGTATACGTACTAAGCCTCTGTTAACCGATCTATATTTACATGAAACTATCTAATCTAGCGTAAAAATGGATATATTGGGTCAATTTTAAAAGATAGATATGTACTGGCCTGGACTTTTTTTAGAATATTTAAAGAAGAAAAATTCTGTAATACACGATTTTTACGTAACTTTAACCATTTAAGCAGCACACGGGGCGGAAGCTCTCATAACAAAAAAAGCCTGGGTATTTAAACATTCTTCATTGGTGCACCGATTTTATTGATCTGTGCATATTGATATATAGCCTATAGCTTCCTCGATAAATAAATTATCTAAAAATGAAAGACGTTCACCTAAACAAACGCTTAAACTTTACAGTATTAGTAAAGATACGAAAATTGTCTCTATCTCTATTTGTAATTGACTATGAAACCATTCAAATCTTGTTCTCCAAACTTAACGCAACACAAACACATGGTTTAACACTATTAAACTCATTAATTAATCACGATATCTTCAAAACTATTTGCTATTGTATTGAAATTTATAAAAACGACTTCTTTTGCAATGTTCTATAAGTACAGATTTCCCAATTTACCCACGGGTTGGGGAACTACGCAAGTGACAACTAGTTTAATATAAATTAAGAGGCGATAACTATGTACATACATACAAACATAGCATCACGCCTCATTCCCATGGGGGTAGGCAGAGACAACGTCCTTCCACTTGCCACGATCCTTGCATATCGCCTTCGCATCTTTCATTCTCATTAAACCTTTCATACAAGTTCGTCGGTTTAGAGTACTCTTGACCTGGCCATTATTAAAAATGTCCTGGATTTGGTCCAGGAACGTTCGCCTTGGTCTTCCCCTTCCAACTTTCGCATTCGCTCTTGAATCATAAATCCTTTTTGTCAGTCTACTTTCATTCATTCTCTCTACATGCCCAAACCATCTAAGCATACCTCTCTCAATTTTAGTGACTACGTCTTCTTTCATACCACAATGTTCTCTTATCAAACTATTTCTTACTTTGTCACTCAGTTTTAATCCACTCATACTTCTTAACGCTCTCATCTCTACCGCATTTATTTAACTTTTGTGATTCTTCTGCCATACCCAACTGTCACTACCATACATAAGTGTTGACACCAACACTCCAGCATGCACAGCCAGTCTCGCCTTTTGAGACACCATCTGCCTATTCATAAAGGCGTGCAGAGCACCATTTACCATATTCCCTGCATTTACTCTCCTTTCAATATCACCTTCACATTATCCATCTTTTGTAAATTTAGATACCAAGTATACAAATTCTTTTACCTCTTCCACTTGTGCCCCATCTATCAAATTATTCTTAACCCATCTTAAAGTAAATCATTCATTCTTAACCCATACATACTTTCTTTTAAATCTGTCAAACATTTATCCATGAATAGGTTGAACAGCCATGGTGACGCAACACCTCCTTCGACAGGAAACCACTCCGTGTACGCTCCGTTTATTCTGACACAGGCACTAGAACCCTCATAGAGAGACTTCAATGCTTGGATCAGACAACCGCTCACCCCATACGTAGATAACGTTGACCACAGCTCATTCCTCACCACTCGATCATAGGCCTTTTCTAAATCTACGAACGCGCAATAAACTTTTTGGTGTTTAGCCAAACATTTTTCTGTTATGCGGCGTAAAGAAAAGACCTGATCCGTACATCCCATTCCTCTTTTAAATCCCGCTTGCACAACCCATATTTTCTCATCAATTTCAATCACCCTTTCAATCAACATCTTTGCATACAATTTGCCTACGACACTAAGAAGGCTGATACCGCGGTAATTTTTGCACTCCTGCTGTTTCCCTTTTCCTTTACATAGAGGGACAATTACGGCCTTGCTCCCATCTCTTGGGACTTGACCTTTCTCCCAGCATATATTGAAAAGGCAGTACAGCTGAGCTACCACAATCCCGCGGCCAGCCTTCAGCATCTCGACTGACACTCTGTCATACCCAGCAGCCTTACCTGATTTCATACCTTTTATCGCTTTCATGATGTCATCCATACTAATCTCGCTATCACTTGTCTTACATTCATTGCTATCCGCAGAGGCCATATTTACCTCTGCTTCATTCATTGCTATCCGCAGAGGTCATATTTACCTCTGCATCATTTCTTTCAAACAAACTTTCAAAATGATCCTTCCATCTAAACTTCTGATTTTACGAAGCTCCGAGGCAGTAGATCTCCCTCGGGCAATTTGTATTGATTTCCAGAAAAACTTTTCGTTTGCCTGAAAATCATCAGAAAGTCTCCTATCATACATATCGCTGCATTCTTCTTTTTTCTTTCTTACAGCTTCTTTCACGATTACTTTCACCCTTTTGTATTCCATTCTTGCCTTTTTTACGTCATCATTCGTTGCCTTTTGCATTCGTTGGTTCGCTTTTGTAGCCAACCAATCGGACCAAGCTTTCTTCTTTTCACACACAGCTGCTTGAACATTTTTGTCCATCCACAAATTCTTTTCTTTCTTACCTTTCCTTCTTTTAAACACTCCACATACATCAATAGATAACTATGTGATTTTGCCAAAATACAAATATATGTCAAGCCATGATAACATAGTAGTGAGACGCAATGATTTTCGTTCAGAGCAATCTTGTTTTTGAACATCATCAGCAATCTTGTCATCATAATCCATCATTATGACAACACACTGAATAATCTATAGTATTTTTTGATAAAAAATTGTCTAGGATTTACAAAAGTAAATTTCACCGATACGATCAATTTCCATCAATGAAAGACTTAAATAACGATGCCAATTAAATAACGATGCCATGAGATTTTAATTCACATCACAGGCTACATATTTCAGAACTTAATTGTCAACTGGAATTTTATCCGAATCAATAATGTAGCGGGCTTTACGGCAACGCAATTAACGTCGTTTGCGTTAACACCATCATCAATCATGTTGACAACTTGTCATTTTGTAGTGCAGTGTGTTTTACACAACTCTTTAAATATGAAGGGTTATTTTCTAGATACCTAATAACAAACACATTATTTGTTTAAAATATTATGTTCACTCACATTGTACCAAATCCCTTTAATGTCTTACTGCTGGGCACAGGCCTCCTCACTCATAGGAGAGAGGGTTTTTAGAGCATTGCGTGTTAGTAGGCATAGGACAAAAGTGCAGTCTCTGTTCTTTCACTCTAGTAGTTTGTCGGCAATCCGATACGACCGGAGAGAGATAAGGCACAGAACCGACGGCTTAACACGGAGGTAGAGTACATCGACAACTACACAACTTCGGGCCAATATTGAAAGAATTTCATTAGAAAACTTTTTGGATTGGTCCGACTCGGGAATGGAATTTTCAGGACTTCGTGTCTGTGGCCCAATATGCTAACCACTAGACCAATGAGGCAGTTAGAAACATCTTAGTGAGCGTCTACCTAAATTGCTATATTTATTCAATCTAGTGGTCGCCTAGTGATCGAAATTCGACCATAATTAATTTAAGTTATACGAGTATGTTTGAACATTGTATTGTCAAAGTACTTCCATAATCACAAATTTCGCCAAGGTTAGTTTCCCTACTTTTCTCTTACAAAATATATGAAAGTTAAATAAAAGAGATTCATAAAATATCTTTTTAAATTGAAATAAAAAGAGATACGAAAATAATGCTGCTGAAAATGATATGAATCTTCTCAGTAAACGATGTCTTTTGTTAAAAGTCTTACATCGTTTGTTGAGCTTAATCAGGGGAAAGTTAAAATAAATAAAATAACAAAATGAAGTAGAATCAAACAATTTTAGAAAACTCAACCAACGCATTTGCTTTTCTAAAGTAACCTCAGTGCTTTTGATAATATAATTTTTTTAATATAACCTTATGGCGATTGACAAATACGCAATATATCTATATCTATATATATATAAAAGAGATATCCAGGTATCTATTGACTCATCACGATATATCTGAAACCATAAGGTGTGGAGACTCAAATGGGTAGGAATACTCCTTTTGACGAGTAGAAGTCAGCTAAGAACGGATTTTACTAAATTCTATCCACAAGGAGGGTGGCGGGGTATTAACTATTGACTCATAATAATACCTCTGAAACCATAAGGCGTAGAGACTCGAAATTTGGTAGGAATATTCCTTTTGCAGAGTAGAAGTCAGCTAAGAACGGATTTTACGAAATTGATTGAAATTTGGTAAGCGATAATCTAGAGCCTGAAAAGTAAACTAGAGCAGTAATACAGAGCCAATAACTCATGCAAGTATTTATACGTATGTTTTTTATTTTCAGAGGTCACCTAAGAGCGGATTTTACGAAATACCATACGCAAGGGGTGTTGAGCGGGTGTTAATTAAAAAACGCTACCCTAAAAACAGTCCACACATACGAAGTCGCGGGTTCAGCCAGTATTCTATATGCGCGTGTATAATGTGTCCTTTTATAAATTAATTTTATTTATTATACATAATTTTTAAAAAATATTATCATTCTGCGCTCCTTCTTTATATAAACTATAAGTAAGGAAGATTCATAATCCTCCGTCCGCGCAATTTGTGTATTAACATAAAGATAAAACATACAAACTTATCGCATTTGCTTATACATTGTAAATTAATTAAGTTTCAATCTGGAAGAATAGTACATACCTCCTTCCACTTCACATATAAGAAGTACATTTGATCCTTCATTATAAGGTTCCACTAATTTCGTTCTGTCTCTTCTCTTTGCATCGTATATTGTAGGCCGGTTTGGAGGTACTAAAACAAAGGTAAATTAGTAAAGTAGAGCCTTTTAACATCTCACTGCTGGACACAGTCATCCTCACTCATGAAAAAGGATTTTTAGAGCAGACCCACTACGCTGCTCCATTGGAGGTTGGAAAGCTATACATATTGTAGGATTTCTCCCGAGGTATGCAGATATTCTTGCGATGCTTCAATTTTTCACCAATTAGCACAATAACTGATTAGAAAGGGCAATCAACTACCTCATTACCTTTTTATAAAGAGAAATTTATTGGCGCCTGCTCACAATTCGAATCCGCGACTCCTCTGAACGTTAATTCGCATGTCTTCCCACTGTGCCATCATGAGTAAGGTAAGATAAGCAGCAGTCCATTAAAGTTCCACAGCTGGGAATAGGGCTCCTCACTCATGGTTTTTAGAACATAGCTGCTCCATTGCGAATTGGCAGGCATAGTACATAATTGCACTCTCATAGTCCGATGTGACGGCAAACCGACATAACCGGAGAGAGATCCGGCGCAGAGCCGGCGGCTTAACGTGCTCTCCGAGGCAAGGAGCTGAAGTACGCTGACGATTACACAACACGGAACAAATACTGAGAAAATCTTAATAAAAAAATTCAATATCTATTGAGTTTTCCATCCATCCATCATGAGTACTAATACAAAAACAAACGATGCGATGCTGTGTGTAAAGTTAGCAATAACCAGTTTGAGGGATTCTATCTTAAGACTATACTATCACTTAATATTAAGCGAGGACACAGACAAACGTTCACCTATCAGCAATAAATAGAAATTAACAGAGTTATTGAGTTACCGAAGACTAGCAAAAACCTCTGTTAATATAATTTCAAGAAAACTACTTCATAAAATGTCTTAATGGGAAAGCACACTGAAATAACCTTTGGTTTGTTTCCATTTGAGATTTGAGGTCAAATATTGTGACGGAAAATTTTATATATACTTAGATAAAAATAACTTACTTATAACTGTAAAATTAACTTTCAGATTCCTAGTTGGCGAATTTTTAAAGTCTACCCTGCATCTATATACACCAGCGTCTGCCGCCATCACGTTGTCAACCATGAGAACTGCTGGTGTTGCTCCTCCTCTGAAATAAGCTCGATTTCCGAAGACCAGCGGCGAGGACCAAAGCTTGGGCTGATTGTAGGAACGACCTCGGATGTCATAGCTGCAAAAATATAAAACAATGTTTTAAGCAAGTTATGAAGCAGCTATCAGCAGAGAGGAATGGGCGAGCGATCCCCACATGTCCCATTAACAACTGAAGAGGGTTCCACTGGGTTTTAGTAGGTTTTTCAAGGTCTCCTCTCTTACTCAGTTTCACACATCCGACCCAACAGTCAGGGTGCGCAAATGAAACTAGAAAAAAAAATAAGTAGCAGCCTATTAATCTATTGGGTCAGAAGTGTGAATCTCAGCAAGGGACTGGGCACAGACCTTGTCATTCTTATATAGACCTATCACGCTACTATGGGTTGGTAAGATAACCCCTACATTGGGGGACGGGATAAAAAGTTGTTGATAGCTTCTCCAAAGCTGTCATCTCGTCAAAGAATGCAATAGAGAGAGAGGGAAATAGCAGCAGATGATGCTCTCCGTCCAATGAGGAGGCTGAGAGGAAAGAGCTGTCAATACGAATGTCCCTTAATTCTTCCTTGAACTCCTTTGTCAACTTCACCCTGGCTTGTCAGAGACTGCGCGAGTGAGCCTTATAAAAGTCCATCTCAGGTTGAATGTGCCGCTTGGTTTTACTGGGTATTCTGATCTAGCTAGCGACTCCCAACCTCCTTGCCTGAGCAAGTATCCGCAACTATACCATGATAATAAGGTTTTACTAATCGTTATCTTCATCGAAAAGCACAATGATGGCATTTAATTAAAAACAATTATTCATATAAGTTTTACGAAGAAATAGCACTATCACGGGATTTAAAGCTATGAATAGAGAAATAATATATATTTTCAATAGAAGGGAGATAGAAAAACTTAAAATTTACGGAAGTGTCTCTGTTAGTTACATTGATGCTCACTAAAATCATATCCTATGTAGGATCAAGAAAAACGCGAGTAACACTAATGAACACAGCTGCTTCTTTACTAATGTAATTATAAAATCTATTGAGTTTTACTAAAACTACCTGTACAAAGGCTCTCCATCCGACTCCTTAAACCAAAGCACCATGACGACAGCGTCGTCTGAATGCAGCGGTTGTATGTCGCAAGGAAGTGAGGCTTTCTTTCCCAGTACTCCTTGAACGTCCGATGTTGGCACTGGAACAAAACACAATATTTTTATTATTAATATATCGCTTGCAATTAATACAAAACAATATAACGCGAGCACATAATATGGTTAAATATGAAGTCAATTTCTACGCCATCACTGACGTTAAAAGCTGATAAAATTCAAATAATAATTAGATAACATACTCGCAACTTTTAGTAAAAGATAGAGAGAATGTAAATGTATTCTTGCACCTTTCTCCGTTGTTTCTACAGTAATATATGAAAGGTAACTATCTCTTTTTCTCCCTTTACAAACTTATATCTCCATCTCAAATTTCCGTAACGCTCTCGTCACGCCTTCACCAGCTCACCCCCTAGTCAAGCGTGCCAAAAGTCAAATTTCAATAAGGTATCAATAATTTAGGTACTTACGTATTAACACCACCACGGCTACAGACATGACGATTGTTATGGCTATGTTTGTATTTTTGCATGCTATAGAGTTTATCAGCGACAAAAAAGCTAAAAAATTTCACATAATCCAATCTAACCCCTAAAAAATTACGATTTTTATGTTAGGTTAGTTTAATTTATGGTGCAGTGGCGTTTACCAGAGACAAAAAATGCTCAGAAAACTAACCTAACCTTAAATCGTCATGGGTGTTGTTAATACGTAAGTACCATTATTTATTACACACTAAATAACTTTACAATTTCAACAGCAAATAAAACCGGCGGTAGTTCGAAAAGAAAATTGTAACAGTTTGCTCCGCTGCCAGCTTAAACTCAGGATCCGTCTTTTGACAAATATAGAAGCTTTAACAGGGATTGCAGACGTCTTAATACGACAACTGAAGGACACTGCAATTCGAAGAATCGCAGTCCGTTCTAAATATTTGAGCAGAATCTCAGAAATCTGGTGATTTGCTCATCTTGATCTCGTGAGACGAATAAAATATTTCATTCTACATGATTTGTTTATCTTTCTTCAATCAGAAATGTAAACCCACCAGCTGAACCGCACATCTTAGTCTACTTAAACTTAAAAAATCGGACTCAAAGTACGGCGACCTCTATTTCATGCTAAAGCAATTTACTTGACATCAGACCTAGAGATATAGATCACGGGTCGCGCCGTGCGGCGGCTCGGACGCTGCTGCGGCGGCTTTTTACCTCAAATCTCCCAGTAAAAGCCAAACTGAAGGTCTACTAAGCCTACGTCCGCTCCAGACCGACGCATGCGGCTCCTGCCTGGTACTCTTTCTCTGGGTACCAGAGGAGTAGGCTGCAGATCCAGCAGAACAACATGGTATGATAGTAGGAGCTCCAAGGTATCTCAGAAATGACGACCTCCACCGTGACACCAGGACGCACATCGTGAAGGTGTTCGTTCGGAACGTGGCGAGGAGTATGTTCTGTCACGCAGACAACTCCCCACACATACACCTTCAAGGCATTGCCAGCCAGCACCCAAGAGCAGCAAACATTGAGCGTTCCATGCCTCGTGACCTTCTGCTGTTACCGCCTTTTGATATAGGCGATGATGACGGCGAAGACGACGCAATAGCATTGGCGATACCCGGACTTGACCATTTAATTAATTGACCTAGATGGACCCGCTAGCGTAGCCAGAAGGAACCAGCCCGTAAGATTGCGGGCAAAAAAAGAATACCAGGCATCAAATTGATGTCGGAGGAAGATGCCCGGGTAAGGAGGTACTGCTTCGAGGCCCGCACCCTTCAACTAAAGATGAGAAGAACCCATGACTGAAACCTAGAGTTATCTATGCCTCAAGTTGGGCCAAATTCCAAACAGTGTAAGAAAATATAAAACGGTTAAGTACTTTCAGAGTCAATAAGCGACAAACAACATGTTGACTCGACAAACTGTTTTTCTGTCTTAACAATACACATTGAATAGGAATTGGTGTAATTATTAATAAAGGAATTATTTAAAAACACAAAGTTTTTTTCAACTATATTAATATGTTCCAGAGATACCACGATGGCAATTATATATTTGGTTTCGTTGGGACCACGATCCATGTATCTGGGTCGAAATATCGAAGTTATTTAATCTATTGTAATTACTATATTCTTGGTTTTATTTTCTGGTTATTATATGAATAGTTTTTTTAGTATTCCGACTCGAGAACAGGCGAAACACTTATCGACTACCGCAGTGATATTTTAAATCACATATATAGATAGATAGATGCTGTCTTAGACTTTTTTTAGAACTTTTAAAGGGAATTTTAACAGTATATACAGCACACGTGGAAACATTCAAAGGGAGAAAAACCCCGATTTTGAAACATCTTCATTGGTGCACTGCCCCTATTAATCTTAGCGTGATGATATAGCTTATAGCCTTTCTCGATAAATGGGCTATCGAATACTGAAATAATTTTTCAAATAGGATTAGTAGTTGCTGAGTTTAGCGCTTACAAACAAACTCTTAACCTTTATAAAATTACTCCTTGTGTTCTTATATAGTATCACATGTTTAATACACTAATATGATTGAAATAGGAATAAAATAGCCCAAATTCTACCACAGAATTGATGAAACACAGTATTTGTAGGAAGTAATGCCTTCGCTTTGTTTGTTAATTAGACGGCTAAAGTAAATCAACTCAGGCATGAAGATCCCAGATTAATTAAATCTATTTGTGTATGTAGAACCTTGAAACTAGTGTTAATATTCTCATAACAATACACCCGAGAAGCCTCCTGTTTATTGAAGTAAATAACTAGAGGAACAAAACTTTTATACGTGGAAATTAAAGTCCAAACACTGCACAATTGAGCTTCAAAGCTTTTAAATTCGTTAAGATTTAGACTTGATTAGTAACCACACAAGAACATAGCAGAATACAGAATATTCTATATTATGTTGCTATAAAAACTAGCAAACAATAAAATAAGCAAAAATGAGTCTGTGTTGATAAATAACATTGGTTGATTTAGAAGCTCAAATAGCTTTTCAGAGATCGAGTAACCAGATGGTGTCTCAAAGGGCCAAACTGGCTATGCATGGAGGAATGTTGGTGCCAACACTTATTTATGATAATGAAAGTTGGGCAAAAGAAGCATAGAAGTAAAATAAATGCAGTAGAGATGAGAACGTTGAGAAATATGAGTGGATTGAATCTGAGTGACAAAGTAATAAATAGTGTGATAAGAGAACGTTGTGGTATAAAAGAAGATGTAGTGACTAAAATTGAGAAAAGTATGCTTAGCTGGTTTGGGCACGTAGAGAGAATGAACGAAAGTAGACTGACTAAAAGGATTTATGAGTCAAGAGTGAATGCGAAAGTTGGAAGGGGAAGACCAAAGCGAACTTTCCTGGACCAAATCCAGGACATTTTAAATAAGGGCCAGGTCAATAGTACTCTACACCGATGAACTTGTATGAAAGGTTTAATGAGAATGAAAGAAGCGAAGGAGACATGCAAGGATCGTGGTAAGTGAAAAGACGTGGTCTCTGCCTACCCCCATGGGAATCAGGTGTGATGCTATGTATGTATATGTATAGCTTTTTTTAATTGTGGCACTATTTTTCCAAAACAGTTATATATTGGTGTGTCTAATGAAGATCTTGTAATATATATAAGTACTAAAACAAAATGTGATTATGATATTTGTTGATTCAGACAGTTCGAATAATTTAAAAACTATCTATGTTTATTTCTTGTGAAATTGTTTTCTCATATCTTCATTAATTACTTTATCTAATAATGTAAACCGCATTAAAATCCGTAGTATTGGGTTTATCGCAATTAATCGATAAATTAGATGCAATTATATAATTTACAACACTCAGCGATTGGTCAGTGCACTATTAATTATATTTACTTAATGATATACAATTTTATGTAATTTTTATTGTTATTAAGTACCTTTTAACCTTTTAAAACATTCGTCAATGTTGTAAAAGGAACAATATACATTTCTTTTAAATAAATTTTATTTCGAAGAGATTAGTCGTCGAAAAGACTTTCTTCTTTATATAATACAAACATAGCATCAAGCCTCATTGCCATAGGGGTAGACAGAGACCACGTCCTTCCACTTGCCACAATCCTTGCATATCTCCTTCGCTTGTTTCATTCTCATTAAACCTTTCATACAAATTCTTCGGTTTAGAGTACTCTCGATCTGGCGCTTATTTAAAATATCCTGGATTTGGTCCAGGAAAGTTCGCCTTGGTCTTTCCCTTCCAACTTTCCCTTTCTTTCTTGTCCCATAAACCCTTTTTGTCAGTCTCCTTTCATTCATTCGCTCTACGTGCCCAAACCATCTAAGCATACTTTTCTCAATTTACTACACCTTCTTTCTATAATATTCTTAAACAAAATAAGGATGTTTGTAGTATATATAAATACTATTATATCAGTTCAATTTATAACACGATTTCTAATAAAATCATTCGTGACTGACACCCTTATAGCGAAGTAACAAGACATTCCGTGTCCCGCCACATTTGATAGTCATTGAAACGGTAGTAATTCTGCGATGCTGAAGGCACTCCTTGACAGCGAAGCGTAAACTTGTCCGTAACTTGAAATTTATAGCACGAATTACTAGGCAGAATCGTTTCCTTCTTTCCCTCGAATAAATAAGGTTCAATTTATTCAATGAAATATATAGAAACACTTTATTGAACAGCAAGGCAAAGAAAAATGCAATAAACAAATCTAATCAAAATGTCTTCGTCATTATGAATCGTTAAATATTGTCAAAGATGACGATATTATAGTTATAACAGATCAAAGCTAGATAAAAATTAAGGTAAAAGTGAGAATTAAAAACAAATCGAATCTTTATATATAACAATCGATTGATGTTCGTTAGACTCTCTAAAGCTCCAAAATGGCTGGACTGACTTACCTAATTTTGGTATTGAATTATTTGTGAAAGTTCAGGGATGGTTTAAAAGGTGAGTTATTTTAAAAAAATACTTGAAATATATAGTTAAAACAACAAATTCACATTCCCTTAGAAGCTATCCCAACCTGTCAAACGTTTTGTTGCTGACGGGAGCACCGAGCCTAGCGCATCGCCGACGGCGACTAATTCAGATTGTTTAACCGCCGGCGACCCCCCTTCCAACCTCAGCACCCGAGATCACCCTCTCTCCTGCTCGTTGCACCGCGTGTGCGTGCCGAGTGGGAGAGTTGTATAAAACTCCTCTCCCAGAGTTGTACGACACACTTTGCCTTAGACTCCCGAGGGCTACTAAGCGCGACTTGTGACCACCAAGAAACAGAACCGAACCACGAGCCTTGAAACCCGAAGACCCAAGTCTGTACAACTGACGCCGAACCACCGAACCCTCAAGAATCTAAAATCGAAGCACCGAACCACATACAGTCCACTGACCCCGGAGGGATTCGTCTGAACCTGAATCCCTCCCCAACGTATTTGATGTTCGTCCTGTCGCTTAGAAATACATTAAATAGAAAAATCGTTTAAAAATCAAATTGAATGTAAAAATGAAGACTTTTTGGTATTGAATGTCGAACGTTTGGTGTTCGCAATGTCATTCAGAAATCATATTGAATTTAGAAGAATATATTTGGTTGTTTTTGACGTTTGATATAGTCAGCTAACTATTTTTTTGATCGCAACTATAATATTTCACTAGAATCTTGGCAAAGGTAGTGTTTTTTTTGAGTAGGAATTCTTTTAAATACGGTTAAGTTTTGACTGCACTTTTTACTAGAATTGTAACATTCTACAATCGTCATTCAGCTTTTTTTTATTGATTCTGATGCAGTAAAGTCTGCCAGGTCAGCGAGTTTAAAATGAAAATATTTTCTATATTTTAATACAACATAAGCCAAAGAAGTTTCATTCCACGTGAACGTTTCAGTTTTTCTAAGTAATGACTGGCAAAAATGGGGACATAAAGTACAATTTTAGAAATAACAGTTTAATATTTTCAATATAATATATTGTTTAAGTAAAATATGAATAAAACTACCGTAGTTTTCTACCGGAAGAATAGAGTACCGTACTATTGTTATACGAACAACAGTTCAGTCGATTTAAAAGTATCTATAGAAATTTGATATGAATACAAAACTGTTTTGAAAAGTTGGCAAAAAGGCAAAATCATTTTGTAGCAGAAAAGAGAAATATATATATCGGAGTGCAATAGTATGTGGAACGCTTGCGTCATCTGTCTATAGGCGTATGGCAGAGTCAATAAGGCAGTCCGGTGCGTGTCTCGGTAGTTCTCGGGAGACGGCCCGCCAGTGCGGTCGACTTTTGAAACTGTCGCGTTCCTAGCTATTATTGTTAATGAAAAAAAAAAAACTAACGATTTGTGGGGTTTGTCAGTTAACCTTGTAAAATCATTAATTGACATCGTTGCACCAGACATGGCGGTAATTTTTAACAATTGTGTAGATTGTGGTGTATTTCCTGACTTAATGAAGTACAGCAAAATAATACCGATGTTTAAGTCAGGCAGTACTTCGAACCCTAGTAACTTTAGGCCAATATCGGTTCTCCCAACCTTTAGTAAAATATTTGAGAAAATAATGTTGAACCAGTTGCTAAAACATTTCAAAAAATATAATTTATTACATAATAAGCAATTTGGCTTTACTCGAGGTCGCTCGACTACCGATGCTGGCGTACAGTTATTACTCAATATCTACGAGGCCTGGGAGGATTCACGTGACGCGCTTGGCGTTTTCTGTGATCTGTCTAAGGCCTTCGATTGTGTTCAGTATGAAACCCTGATCGGGAAATTGCGACACTATGGCCTCGCGGGCACAGCATTAGACCTGATGAGTTCATATTTAACCAATAGAACGCAAAAGGTCTGTGTCAATGGCAAGCTTTCTGCGGGGTCTGTGACAAAAATGGGAGTCCCACAGGGTTCCATACTAGGACCATTTCTTTTCCTCATTTATATCAATGACCTTCCTTACTTTGTTAAGGGTGATCATGAGATTGTTCTGTTTGCTGATGATACTTCGCTGTTGTTTAAGATTAATAGGCGACAAACAAATTATGACGACGTAAACAGCTCTCTCAATAAAGTGGTACAATGGTTTGAAGCTAATAATTTATTGCTCAACGCAAATAAAACAAAATGTATTAAATTTAGTCTGCCTAATGTTAAACAAATGCAAACCATTGTTAAACTTAATAATGAGGAACTAGACCTTGTAGACAGTACCGTCTTCTTAGGCATTACGTTAGATAACAGATTACATTTTATGTCTATCATTTACCGTTGAGGTAAATGATAGACATAAACTATTATTTTTAAAACACATTACGTCATTGTCAAAACATTATTGTTGCGTAAATTTAACAGTTTACGCGCTTTCAAAGGAAAACTGTTAAGAGAGATAGTTTTTTATTAGCTATTCGTCGTCGTCGCTTTAAGCGATGGACGTCCACTGCTGGATATAGTTCTCACCTAATGACGTCCGGAGACCCTCTTTATATCATCGGTCCACCTTGTGGGGGGCCTGCCTACACTGCACCGTCCGGTGCGGGGTCGTCACTCCAGCACCTTCAGCCCCCAACGTCCATTGGTCGTTCGGACTATGTGCCCCGCCTATTGCCACTTCAGGTTCGCGATTCGTAGGACTATGTCAGTGACTCTGGTTCTACTACGCATCTCTTCATTTCTGATTTGATCGCGTAGAGAAACTCCGAACATAGCCCTCTCCATCGCAGGCTGAGTGACTCTGAGCTTCTGCATGAGGCCCATAGTCAGCGACCACGTCTCAGAACAGTAGGTCATCAGTGGCAACACGCACTGTTCGAAGACTTTAGTTTTCAGGCACTGAGGGTTATTGCACGAAAATATCTGGCGTAGCTTCCAGGGCTGTAAGGGGTAACGCGTCCCAGTCCGTTTCTCCAAACACCAACCTCACCTGGACGCGGTGCACCCTGCTCATACCGAAGAGGCTCTGGCGACCGACAAATGGCGGTATAACCATTCTCTTTAGCTGACCTAAATGCCACAAACTGATAACGGGCAGCAGTGTTGTCGGTGCGAGAACGTCAGCACTGCGATCACCTACCCGCCTGCCAAGCGTGGTGATTATCGGCAAAACCACTCATTTCTTATAACACTAAAACATTAGTTTATTTTATCCTGTAAATTAAAAAAAAATTGTATGTGTAGAAGTTACGACGAATACCGAAAAACCGAATGTCACAAATATAAAACCTAAAACTGTTTATTTTTGTTATATTTATATTGTATAAAAAGTATGATTTTAATTAAAAAAAAACTCATCTGACAAAATAAATCTCATCATAATTGTATTGCAAAAGATTAGCGTAATTCTCTACAAGTAGGAAAGTAAACACAATCCAAATTAATGCCTTTTCTGATAAAGCCTTCTTAAAAGTTGTTGCTAGGGATTATTTTTTTTCCTTTCCCTTTGTTATTTTTAATCAAGTGCGAAGAGGAAAGCGGAATATAAATTCGTTTTATTTTTCTTAAATAGCTACGATTAATTATATCTTTCTTTAAAGACAGTCAGTTTCATTACTTATTAAATGCCCTTAGGAGACGTAGTTCAAAAAATTCTTTCTTCTTGCTTTTATAGGAAATCTATTGAAAGGTCGTGTTGCTTACATTACAACTAATTCAAAAACAGCTGAACCGATTTGGTTGAAACTTGGTGAGGCGGTAGCTTAGCACCATGACATAAGACAAGACGACTCCCATAAGACCTTTTAGCGATGTCAATTAATAAATTCAAAGTCTTTGTTAAAAGAAAGTTGATAGAAAAATCGTATTATAAGTTGCAAGAGTACTTAGACGATTGAAACGCGTGGGAGTGAACGAACTGCTCTAATTTGAATTGAAATATATTAAACTAATATGATATTGTAATGATGATGATAACAAAAAAAAAAAAATACCCGACTGAGTTTGTTGTGGGCTCTTCTCGGATCAGGGCGCGAAGGAACCCTCGTAACTTTAGATTTTAAGTCGTTCTGGAGTATCATCATCAGACGTGCATTAGAATTAGAGTGTGGAAAAGAAAAGAAAAACAAATTGACGATTCAAAAGTGCTGTAATATGCCTACTTGAATAAAGATATTTTGATTTGTTAAGAGCTATAGGCGCCGCCATATTGACCTTGGCTGCTCTACCGAGCGGCTTTCACTTTACCCCCTTCCACTCTAATGCGACGTTTGATCTATCGCACTGAAAAATGTTTAGTTTCTTTTTTAAATGTAAAAAATGTTATAAATACAAAACGCTAACACCTAAATGCCGTCATCTAACATTTGGTATACGTGAGTGGATTTAGAATCGACAACGATCACCGTTTCATTCTGATTCGAATGTCACGTAATGTTATCCAATTTCCGATGTGTATGACCGGTTTTTATATAAAAAAGACAAACTTTACTGACGTAACGACGCCGATTTTTATGCATATTAATATTTATAATTAAGTTTTTGACGTGGCAACGTCTTTTGTTAGCGATCATGATTCTTTTATTTGTGGTTTGCTATTAAATTACTATATTTGTTTATTATGCTGAGGTCTTTATAATTATATCAGTGAAACGTTAACATACACACTACATCCGGCTTAACACAGTCCGGAAATTCTCAAATTTAAAAAGTTGTCGTGTTTAAACACGACGACTGTGATTGGTGGAATTATTATTTTTGAGTAGGGCGGTTATTTTCAGTGGGGCGTTTGGTATAAGAGGGGCAGCACAGGAGAATGAAGCAATTTTCGCCTTGTGACAGTTCTTAGTTTGTATCAACGTTAGTATTGTGTTTCAAGTTATTCAAAGTATATAATATAATAATGAAGAATATGAGAATAGTATTACTTAACCTGCAAATTAGTGAACGACTCGAAAACTTGTATATAGATCTAGAACGTCGGATGCACGCTCGAATGTGTCACGTTCCCCCTGAGCCGAGGGTACAAGCGAAAGCGCGAAACAAGCGATGGAGAGACACGCTCAGATTTAGTGTTCGGATTGTGACACCTCTCTCTCTTCTACTCCATCAGTGGATGAGTCTCTATAGAAGCATACACTCAGTATAGGTACAGGATACTCCAACATGACGATGGCTAAGCTTAAGAACAATACTCGTACCTTCTTCTTCTAAAAGTGCCTCTTCATTTTTCTTAAAGGTCGGCCGCTATCTTTTAGAATTCTTTCTTATTCCCGCGTGAATGGACAGTTGCTTGGCGGCACTTTTTAGCTGGTGGAATGGTAACTAGCCTCAGCTGTGATCTCCCATCAGTCTAGACCTAGATAACCCTTAAATTGTCCGTGTTCATTACTAGTTGACATGATATCACAGTTCCGTCTCAACTTGTGCTGTCAGAAATATAAGCATCTCTTTCTTTTTAAATCATAATGTGTATCATCTATTTCATTTCTCGGTAACTGTCGTAACAAAAAATGCGTAGAGATAACACCAGGCAATATAAAGAAACAAAAAAATTAGTTACAAAGTGACCGTTACTAACGGTGTGTCTGTCGCATCGAAGGTCGTTAAGTTTTTGTGATATTTTATAAACTGTGAGTGTTTATTAGTGATTATTTGTTTGTGATGACAGTTGATTACATAAGTGATATGAATAACAATGAAAACCCTATTTGGTAGTCTTTCATGAATATTTAAGTCCGAAGAGTCACTTTAGCGTTATTCAACCCGTGGGGCAATGGACGCAAAAAACATCCATCCGGGCTGCGTAAGCCACTGTATTTAACTGCATTTACGTTGGACAGAAAAACCCAAAAAAATAATGCTTGTTTTCTTTTCGGAAAAGCGGAGGGATAAATTAGAAATTATATCCTAAATTTAGTAAGAATCGAACCCAGCTTTTGCTAACCATCAAAGAAGTAAAGTGGCTTTCCAATTTATTATTTGCATTTGCGTAATTGCTTGTTTATCCAGTCAAATCAATATTTAAACACGATGATATGTACTTGTTATTCTTTGCTTTATTTAAATAAATATTGGTTATCGATGGCTTCATTTGACAATGGGCAATTACAAGTGGGATTTAATTCCAAAATTTTGTAATGTGTATTTTTCTAAGTCTTTTCTAGCATCACATTCTAAGACGTTCCACCAAACATTAAACTTCATTCTGTTGTGATATTAGATAGAAACGATAAGAGGTAAATTACCTCTAACCAGGTTATAGTACAGTCCTTTGTTTATTCTATATTCTCAATAATGTATTGTAAGTCATTTTATATAGATAATGATGAAAATGCTTAAATGAAGCCAACTATATTTGAACGAGCGTTACATAGTCAAGTGTGACGGCTTAGTCTGAAACAATCCCTGCAAAATATATTCAAAGTGACTAAAGAAGTATTCACTTATATAATCGTGTCAGTCTCGTGTCGTTACCGTATTCTCAAAGCGGTCTATAAAGCTGGGATTTTATGTTGAAACTTCAGTACCTACTTCTAACTTTGACGATTACAGCCTGTGTAATTAGCTTTATGTGTCACGGCTTAGTGGTCAGGCTCGCTTTGATGTTATATTCAATACTAGAATATTCATTTATATTTGTGGCCATATTAGCCGTTTTAGTTTTGTATTAAGCTATAATTGCCTTATTATAATCATATGATTACGAGAGAGGCTGTGTCTGAAAAGCTTGAGTCATTTTCTGGGGCAGACACAACTACAATAACTTTCTCATTACTAAAAGAAATTTACGTGTTTGATTGTTTTTTTCAAATTCAATATTGTGCTTTTCGATGAAGGCAATCATAGTGAGGAAACGTGCATATCCTTGGAGCAATGTGGTTGTAAAACAGTTGTAGTAAAACATTATCAGATAATATGCATAGCCCGGAAACAAATGTCCTTTTAGGTAAAGTAAAACGTCGTAAGAAAACACGCACATACCGGGAGCAATTACATTTTTCGATGAAGGGAAACATCATGAGGAAACATGCATACCCCGGGAGCAATTGTGCTTGTTTTTGAAGGGAAATATCCTCGGAAAACATGCATATCCCATTACTTTGGAGCAATTTTGTTTTTCGGTGAAGGAAAAGATCATGAGGAAACATATATATTCCGGGAGCAATACTGGGATACCCTGTCAATCTGCAGGTGAACAGACAAGTGGGTCTCTCTCTCTCTACTGAGTTGGGAGCTCTATTCTCAGCAGTAAAATCGCTATACGCTGCTCTATAGAGTGCCGTTCTCCTACCCCCCCCCCCCCCCCACACCCGGCTGTAATGCGACATATGATAAATGGGGGAATAAAATGAGGCACTGTAAACGCTTTTAAAATTTAACACGGAAACGTCGCCTGCTTAAACAAGTCACAAACAAAAGTAAACAAAGGTAAATTTAATCAAACCTTACAAATTAATATTTAATTGAATCAGTCTTATCTTTTATCTCTTATTAACCTTCATCTCTTGTTTTTTTTCTTTTTGTTGGATAGGTAATTAAGTGAACACAATATCGTACTCTATTTATTTCAAATCCAATTTGTTTCAATGTCAGTTGGATAAATTGTAATTCAAAACCTTGTCTTATTTTGAGGCAGATATTAAAATTTGCTGTACTAGCTGATATCCGTGTCTTCGTCTCCATGGAATACTTCCTTTTACCGGCCCTTTTTGAACGACTTAAAAAAAGGAGGACTTTATCAATTCGTTATTTTTTTTTAAATGTTTATACCTAACAAATTTAAAAAATTTACTGCCTCATTGGTCTAGTGGTTAGCATGTTCGACTACAGACATGAAGTCCTGGGTTCGAGTACCGGGTCGGGCCAATTCAAAAACTGATATTGAGTTTTCTATTAAGATTTTCTCGATATTTGCCCGAAGTTGGGAAGTTGGCGGTGTGATCCACCCCCGTGCCTCGGAGAGCTCTCTCTGATCTCTCTCCGGTCGTGACGGATTCCCGTCACGTCGGACTATGAGAGTGAAGAAATAAAGAGTGCACTTATGTACTATGCCTGCCAATCCGCAGTGAAGCAGCGTGGTGGGTCTATGCTCTAATAACCCTCTCTCATATGAGTGAGGAGGTCTGTGCCCAGCAGTGGGACGTTAATGGGCTGCTACTTACCTTACCTTACCAATTTTCGATTGGATAAACCGATCTAGATGATTTTTTTTATATGAAAGGTAGTCGTAGGGTTCCATTTTTTTAAAATCCAGTTCTGATTATGGCTTCCATGAGAAAACCGTAAAAGTAAAAAATACACCGACACCGACTCCAAACATAAGAATAGAAAAACTCGAAAAAAGAATACGCTATAATTTTTTACTTTTTGAAGCATGTATATGGAACAGTTTGTGTTGAAGGAGGTTCTTTTTTTATTTATTTCTGTTGACACACGTTTATAAGTAACGATATATATTAGGATAATGTTAATGTGATAAGAGGCAAAAATTTCTTAATTCAAATAAGTCTTTACAATCGTCAGAGATACAGTTTTTTTCCACACCTCAATTCTAATGCAAAGATTCCAAAGTCTGATGATGATATTAAAGTACGACTTATAATTTAAAGTTAAAATGATGTTAAATATGTAGATTTGATAGTTGGAATTAGTTTTACGTTTCAGTTATCACGTATCGGGGATCGATCGTAAATTTTTACTCCCACTGGACTCATTAAACCGATGCTTCAGCGAATGGAGGTTGCAATCGGCTTTATTGCTACATATTTGCGATGTTTTATCAACTGATACTTTTCGAAACCGATATTTAGTAGTATCTAGTGCGTGAATATTGGGGTTACGAGAACGGGAAAACATTTTTTGTATTGTATATCGGAATATATACATTGAATTTGTTTAAAATATATATGAGAGAATCTCGAACGCAAAAAAGTGTCAGTCATTTGAAATTCTATAGTCTTTTCATATAACATTAGTTTATAAGCTCGAAGATCAAAGCTTTAAAGCTTCCGAGTTTGATTTCCGACTGAATAATTGTATGTGTAAGTCTATAATGGAAACCAATAAATAGTTTCACTGATCATACACGAGGTAAATTATATCTTACCATATTACCACTTTACTAACTTAGACAGTATCGTCATTTGCTGACAGGTGAAATGAAAGTTGAGCGTTATTTATGAGCGCTCTTTAAATAGCTGTGTGAGTGTGATAAGAGAACGTTGTGGTATAAAAGAAGACGTAGTGACTAAAATTGAGAAAAGTATGCTTAGATGGTTTGGGCATGTAGAGAGAATGGATGAAAGGAGACTGACAAAAAGGATTTATGAGTCAAGAGTGAATGCGAAAGATGGAAGGGAAAGATCAGGACATTTTAAATATCGGCCAGGTCAAGAGTACTCTAAACCGACGAACTTCTATGAAAGGTTTAATGAGAATGAAAGAAGCGAAGGAGATATGCAAGGATCGTGGCAAGTGGAAGGATGTTGTCTCTGCGTACCCCTATGGGAATGAGGCGTGATGCTATGTATGTATGTATGTTTAGATCGCCGATATCTTCCAAACTATCCATTTAAATGAAATGCTTTTAAGGGCAGTTTGATCTACATTAAATATACAACATACGTAATGTAATTAAATATCTTAGACCTTATACCGTATTGTACAAAACAGCTTTGTAAACAACACATATTTTTTATAATATGTTAAAAAATAAAAAAGCTTATTGTGGGTTATCTGTTAGAGATAAATATATACAATATCAGACTTTTTAATAGATCTTTCTCGTAAGGTTTAGCCTGCGTTTGTAATTTAAGCGCACAGAAATTTGTTTGTTATATTCCCATTAGATATCTTTGAATTATTCGGATTTTCTGTGCTATATTATTTATGTATATATATATATATATATATATATATATATATATATATATTTATATTTATATATATATATATATAAACCCTCCTCTTGAATCACTGTATCTATTGCTTTAAAATGCATTAAAATCTGTTGAATAACGCAAAAGATATTAGGTTACAGGTAGCAAAAGCGTCTTCATTTTATACTATGTAAAGATACAAATATATCCATAAAGAAAATTATATAACCCACTAATCACGTGCCTCAAGTTATGGAAATAATTACAAAACTTTAGTGTTTAGTTTGCCTTGAGTTTATCCAACTTTATGGTCATTGCGAAGTTTCGCGTTTCAACTCAGTCTCCAAGGGATCGCGTCGCCATTCTCTAGCGATCATTAAGAAGTAAAGAAGGTAATATATTGTAACAAGATTTAAAATATAAAAGACCTAACTTCGTATATCTTGTTATTATACCAATAACATAATATTCATTATTCAAGTAGGCTCAGAAATCACTCTTGAATCGTCAACAGTCTGTCCGTTGGTAATACGTTTACTGAGTTGAGTCCGCTGAGAAGAAACCTGCAAGAAACTCAGCGGTTACTCTTTTAAATATAGTTTTGTAGGTTGCAATGTGTGCAGCTTTCTTGTGCCACTGGAATCAACTCCAATCATGTTTGTCTTTCAAATAATCTTCAACATTATAAAATTCCTTTTGGAATAGGACGTTTGTTCACACTATCTGGTACTAACCATTGGTACCTCGGAAGCAGCGTATTCGCGCCATCTGCAAGCTTTCCGACTAATGCCCTAGTTATCGGGAAGCGGCGCGTCTAGCACTAGACGGCACCTTCTGTGGCATTCCATAAGCATTGAGCAATATAGTTTTATCTATAGTCTATAGGGCTAAGGAAACCCGCATCTGGTTTTGTCTATTTGTCATGAAAGGAGCAGTAATTACACGCGGTTTTTTGGGTTTTGTGATGGCGTTGATGAAGTCGTCGCGTTAGAGACCTCGTGGCCCTCTTGCCAATAAAACGAAGTGCGGCGGGTCAACGCGGCCACAGGTTATTCGCCCCACGTGGTGGCCTCATTTCTGTGGCTGGTAGTGCACCTAGACCGCCTTGGAGTGGATAAGAAGACCGGCGTCGCCGAAAGCAGCTACAACCACGAAGCCTTGGCAGGTCATTTAACATATTTTAACGCACCACACATATTCCACACACCCACGCCCCATTCACCTGCCACTGGGCCGGTCGCCGCACGAGGAGATCGGCGCCCAGGACTCCAAGTAAGTGCATCCACAGCTGTTCGACCCCTAGGTGGAATCTCTCATATAATTTCTCCTCTCGCCGTCTCAGGGACCGATTCGACCTAGACTTCTATGGGCCCGAGTCCAGGGTCGCGTCCATGATAGGGTCACGGACCGGCGTGACCAATGTTTTTGAAATATAGATTACCGTGCCGTTCCAAGTTAGACTGTATCATCACTTACCCTCACACGTGATCACAGTGAAAAGCAAAATTCTCAGCAATTAAATAAATAATAAAGCTATATCCACGTCTCTAATCCCCAAGCCATTAGAGAGAAAAATGGTACAACACACAGTTAATCTATCCACAAGTTAATTTAATATGAGCAAAGAGCTTTACGATATCTTGTGTGCATCTTTAAAAGGCTACACTGGATTAATTATTTACTATTCGTTCTAACTTTTTGCTGTTACGAGCTTTCGGTAATGTCAAGGTAATATTACAAATATTACTCACAAATAGAGGCCTTGATAGCTTATAGCTTATACATGTGGGTTTTTCTTTACCAAGTTATGAATAAAAGTCAATTCCTTCGAAATTTTAAAATTCACTGAGCCATTCACCATAAATTTGAAGCATGCGCACTCTAATTATTCTCAAAATAAACTGTCTTACAAATATTTAGACGTTTAAAAGAATCGCGAATGCTATTCGCCGAAAATTTGCCTATGCGCACTTCTTCTTCTTCTTCTTAAAGTGCACGCCCCGACTAGCGGAAGTTAGCAGTCAGTTTAGCATATTTAAATCTGTCTCTTGCGACGCGAAATAGTTCGGCGACAATCGCAATCCCAGTCCATTCTCTTATGTTGCGAAGCCATGATTTTTTCCTACGACCAACACTCCTTTTACCAGCGACTTTGCCCATCATAATAAGTGGAAGAAGTCCGTACCCCTCGTATCTAAGGACGTGGCCAAGGTAGGATACTTTCCTCAACTTGACAGTCTGCAAAAGTGCGCGTTTTTGGTTGACACGTTGTAAAACTCGTTCTTTGGAAAATTTCTGAGTTCAACTTATTGCCAACGTGAGTCTGTATGCCTACATCTCAAATGCTTCAATACGTTTTCTGAAATCTTCTTTTACTGTCCAAGACTCGCATCCGTAAAGAAGAATGGGCCAGACGTAGCACTTTAGAAGACGAACACGCAATGGAATTTTGAGATTGCGACAACAGAAATTTTTTCGCATTTTTGAAATGAATTCCGTGTTATTTCGATACGCGTCTTAAGTTCTTGATCACTCTCCCAAGCCTCATTCAGCCACGTTCCCAAATATTTGTAATTGCGTACTTTATCCAATCTTTGACCCACCACGGTTCTCGACTTTTTAAACTTCGTACATTCCATGTTCCTATATTTAACTGATCTTTCCATATTAAACTGACTACTAGAGAGAAAATGGAGCAGTGGTTTTCTGTTGCCTTCTGCAACAGGCGTTTAAGAAGCTATTTATACTTCAAGTCCGCTGTAGCCTCTTCCTACTGTTTGCCTAGTAGGGTGTATGGGTATACCGCCATTGTTCGGTCGCCAGTGCCTCGTTCGTTGTCTAGCAGGGGGCACCATGGAAGTCGGTGTTACCGGACCACCGCCGGCAGTTGTTCGGAAAAAGTCCAACGCGTGCAGGTGAGGTTGACAGTTGGGTTGGATAAGACGTTGTTTCCGTTCCCCCTTACCCCCCATTTTAACCAATAGTTGGACCAGGGATAAAGTTCTCTAATTAAACAGTTACTATTATTAAAGATAAGGCTAAAGGTTTATACGTATGTTATATAACTAACTGTTTCATAAACGATTTTTCTAAAAAGTAGTCTAAGTTATTTCTAAAACATCAGCCATTTGCCGTTGGAAATTCCGTGAAAATTGCCTCAGTCGTTTCAGACATTAGCGAAAATAAACATTGAGATATTCTTATATATTCTTTCAAATTCCTGTAGTGAAAACTTTTAATTTGAAATTATAAACAGATATTTCAATTTTATAAGTCATGATGGCCTAATGTTTAGAATTAGGATTCTCGTTTAGATAAATCTGTGCACTCACCGTCAAGTTTATCTTTATAAAAATAACAATTACGTGCTGGATTGTTCTTTACTTCCCATCTTTCGTTGAAGCAAGCCTGAGTACCCCGGAAACAATTCTGAAGTATATGTCGCCTATTTTAGTGGAGCAACGTGATGGGTCTTTGCTTTAAAACCTTTCTTCCTATGAATAAGGAGGCCTGGGCCCAGCATTAAGACATTAAATGGCTGGTGCTTACCTTTCTTTTGTTAGGATTTTGTTCATTTATATAGATGAAAAATCAATTAAATTACGAGCATCACAAGACGAGGTTTCCTGGCATAAAGTTAAAAAGTAACGTTTAGGAAACTCATTATTTTACCACGCCACCCTCGAGCCAGTTACTTGGAGTATTTAGTTAAAAATACGCTTCGAAAACATGAGCTACGTATACAAAATTTTATTTGTTAAACAATAACTGCTTTCGGTTGAAAGTGTCAATAGTAATACGAGACTTGGCATAAAGACACATTCCTCAGTTTCGTTTCCTACGATTACATGAAAAAAAGGAAGGCTAACCTACATGAAATCATTAAGTACACAAATTATTTTTGTGCAATTAACACAGACCTTAATAGCTATTGCGTAATATATACACACATTATAATATAAATGTCATGCAATGATGTATGTAGGTGGCCATATTATGTATGACTAATGCAGTATTGGGCAATAGAGTACATTGTTTAATTACAGCAAAAACAATGTTCATTGTTTGAACTCAAATTTAAAAAAGTTGCGACAAAAAATATGCCGTAATTATTATAATTATCTGAGTTACTAGGAGCCTGCGGATTCGTCTGCATAGAATGACCACTCGTCTTTTAAGTATCAATATAGCATCCAGAATCTAGAAATATTAATGTAACCTTCTCCGGTAAATTGCATGTATCCGTGTCTGGATTGATTGGAGGCTTCGGCCGTGGCTAATTACAATACTACCTACTAACACACGAAATTTGATTTGGGTTTGACGCTGTGTAAACTGATCTGACCGATTGGTCTACCGCCGGCGAACCCCCCCCCCCCCTCCTACCACAGCACCCGCGATCACCTTCTCTCCTGTTCGACAGTCCTTAGTTTGTAAGCAGAATCGTTTCTTAGGCCAGCGTCGTATTTGCACACGTGCCAGATCGCAGACTAGCCCGTTTGCCAAAAGCAAACAGATTGATGAGAATGGCCACGGGATGCCTCTGGTATGTCCAAATATCGATTTGCATAGGAACTAAGAACTCCCCACGATAAAGAGACATTAAATCCCTCTCCGAAAATTATTTCGAGAGGGCCATTAATCAATGGAACCGACTGTGGTTAACGCATCGTCCTATGCGATCCGTCTCTTAACGACCCCGATGACTCGATGATAATAGACAATCTACTTTATCAGGTAGGGACACCAACATAAACGTTCCCGATTTCTAACGTCACCCGGACGTGGACTCAACCCACGTTCCCGGGAGCGCTCTTGATCAGTTCATAACCACCCCCCCCAATGCCTGAAATGATAACGCTACTCCAAGCCGAGGCTCGGTCTCGTAGGACACGCCCTTGGAGCAGCGTTCCCAATAGAGCGAGCCCTTTTCAGGGCTCCATAAGAAACCGGTCCCTCCCCTCCGGTTACACTGTAAAAGCCAGTAGGACTAACAGCTAAAGACATTTCGAATAAAAAAATAATAATTTGCAAGCACTTTACGCCTTACACTCCCGATTGGAGTGGATCCCACAACTCAGCGCGGCTTGTGAACATTGATGAACACAGAACAGAATGACCACAGCCTGAACAGTGGTGACCATAGCTGTGAAAATCGACTAACCGATCCTGCAAGAACTCAAGACCTGAACCCCATACAGTCCACTGAACCCGGACAAATGTCTGATCCTGAATCTCTCTCCCACATGCCACTTACGAGGTTAGCGCGCTTCCATCTTAGATTGTACCGTCACTTACCAACAGGTGAGATTACAATCAAGGGCTAACCTGTCAGCAATAAAAATACCGATGATTCTTACATCATACCTGTGAAGTATGTCATCCGCTTACAAAGACGCACCAAGCTGAGTCACAGTATTTAGTATGTATAATATTATTTCATATCCTGTGTGACGCATTGCAACATAATCTAGTTTTTTTGCACTCATATACATTTTAAATTGTGTTTTGGAATACATATTCTAGCGGAAGCCCGTAATTTCGCTTAGCGTATAGTATTAATATTTTACATTATAATATTCCTTTTGTACAGGGACGGTAAGTCTAGTGGACAGCTGGTCCCGGGTCGGGTGGAATTCTCAGTATTTGCTTTGTGTAGAGTAGTTGGCGGTGTGCTACACCCCCGTGCCTTGGAGAGCACATAAAGTCGTCAATCTTACTTCTAATCTCGCGTTGGTCATGTCGAATTGCCATCACATTGGACTATGAGAGTGAAGGAATAGAAAGTGCACTTGGGTACTATGCCTGCCGACCCACAGTAGAGCAGTGTGTAAGTCTGTGCTCTAATCGCTCTCTCTTTTAAAGTGTAGAGGCCTGTGACCAGCAATGGGACCCTTTTCTTGATGGCATGCCACCTGTCCTTCCTCGGTGTCCCTCTAAAGAGGCAATAGATCCCGCACCCATTGGCCAGAGATTATCCTAGGGTTGTTCTTAACTCTAAAATATGGCATAATGTAATAATGAGTTTTAAAGTACGGCGAAATCGGTATTTGATGCTTATACAACAGTACCACACCACACGACCCGCCAGCCGTTATGCATCTACTCATTAAAACTCTGATATCATATAAGATATCCATTTTAATGAAATTCTGTTAAAGGCAGTTTTGATCTACATGAAATATACAACGTATGTAATGTATTTAATTGGATAACGATTAATATGGTATCGTAAAAAATAGCTTGGTAAATAACACATATTCCTAGTAAGGGCACATGAATACGTTTGCTACGACATTACAAATCTTTGAATTATACAACTTTATTGAACTACAATACATATTTATTATACATATAAACCTACGTCCTAAATTAATCTATGTATTGCTAAAAACTGAATTAAAATCCATGGAACATTTTAAAAGATCTAAGCGAACAAACATTTTATACTATGTAAAGATGAAACATCTTACTGTGAAATTTCTTTCATACATGCTATCTTTATACGATGTTTCCATGATAAAGTGAAACGAAGGCACAAGGATTGCATATGAGAAGATAAGTGTAAAGGAAAGCTGCTTGCATAGGTAAAGATAAAACCTTGCGCGTGTTATATCTTTCGGATCGGTATTTTACGTTACTTCATTATTCTGAAAGCAAAATTTTAAAGGAATATATTCTATTAGGCCTTAAGACACTATTTTGGATTTATAACGACTGGTATGGTTAAATATTAAGTAAGTAATATAAAAATTCTAAGCTTTTGGAGTGGAACGGAGTGGACATTAACATTAACGGCGAGGACATCACTCATCTACGGTTTGCCGATGACGCGGTCATTGTGGTAGAGACTCTCGATGATCTCAATACAATGCTTGATGATCCCATCAGAGTTTCTCAACAGGTAGGCCTGCGAATGAACATAGATAAGACGAAAATTATGTCCAGTATCTATGTACCGCCTCACCCAGTCATTGTTGAGAACTTAGCATTCAAAATTGTTAACAAGTACCTGGGACATATAGTCCAGCAAGGTCGGGCCAATTTTAACAAGGTCAACCGCCCAATTCAACTTAGTTGGACAGCGTTCGGGAAACTTCGGCAAATATTTCTCAGCGCCTGAAGACCAAAGTCTTCGAACAGTGCGTATTGCCAGTGATGACCTACGGTTCTGAGACGTGGTCGCTGACTATGAGCCTCATGCGGAAGCTCAAAGTCACTTAGCGGACAATAGAAAGAGCTATGCTCGGAGTTATGATCCGTAGCAGAACCAAAGTCACCGAAGGTGCTGGAGTGGCGAACCCGCACCGGACGGCGCAGCGTAGGCAGACCCTTACCCCCCCCCCCCCAACACACAAGGTGGGCTGATGACATCAAGACGGTCGCCGATAGCCGCTGGGGCCAGGCGGCACAAGATCGGGCCTTGTGTTCAAAATTACGTGAGATCTATGTCCAGCAGTGAACGACCATCGATTGAGACGACAATGACGACTTATATAAAAAAAAAATAGTTAAAGCTAATTCCTACGCCATTTACCACGTATTTTGAAAACTTATTATATAGAAAGATCTTTTGAGTAAATCTGTGCATATTTTGTAAGTAGCTGCTGGGCACTGTCTTACACAATTAAGGAATTACATTACATTATTACATAATTAATTATTGGAAAAGGATTTAAAGCATAAATCCACTACGCTGCTCCACTGCAGTTTGACAGACATAGAACACAAGTCCCCTCTCTTAACTCTTATAGTCAGATGTGACGGCAATCCAACACAACCGGGGAGAGATCAAGGCCAGGACTGTCGGCTTGACGTGCTTTACGAGGCACGGGTGTGAAGCATACCTCCATCTTCAGGCAAATAGGGGATTTCTTATTAAAAAACTCAATACAAATTTTTGGGGACCCAAACCCAGGACCGAACAAGCTGACCGCTAAACCATTGAGACAGTCTAACCTGTGCTTCAACTAAAATGGATATCCCTTAGCACGAACAAGTGTTTAATAAATAAGTTTTACAATACACAAAGAAGTATTGTTAACAGTTAACCTGTGCTACAATCACGGTCCAAATGACGAGTCAGTCATGGAGATAAGCCTGTGTAAAGGCCGTTCATTAACGCGTTATGGCTGAAAGTGCTAACCCCATTGTCAACAGACGCTTAACTAATCAATTATACTGCCAGTCGGGCATTATTATCATGAATTCAAATGTTATACTTATAGTAAACTAGATGACAAGACTGTTAAGAGACAGACTTAAATGTAAATAAGTTAGTATACCAAAAGTTTATTGCGCTTTCGTAGATTTAGAAAAGGCCTATGATCGAGTGGTGAGGAATGAGCTGTGGTCAACGTTATCTACGTATGGGGTGAGCGGTTGTCTGATCCAAGCATTGAAGTCTCTCTATGAGGGTTCTAGTGCCTGTGTCAGAATAAACGGAGCGTACACGGAGTGGTTTCCTGTCGAAAGAGGTGTTCGACAGGGATGTGTTGCGTCACCATGGCTGTTCAACCTTTTCATGGATAAATGTTTGACAGATTTAAAAGAATGTATGTATGGGTTAAGAATGAATGAATTAGTCATCAAATGTTTACTCTACGCTGATGATCAAGTAATACTTGCGTCATCCGCTAACGAGCTTCAGGAGATGCTAAATATTATGAATGAAGCTTTGAAAGGGAAAGGAATGAAAGTGAATGTAAACAAAACGAAAGTTATGCTTTTTGAACGAGATGAATCTATGATGAATGGCAATATTTTGATAGATGGGGAACAAGTGGAAGAGGTGAAAGAATTTGTATACTTGGGATCTAAATTTACAAAAGATGGAACATGTGAAAGTGATATCGAAAGGAGAGTGAATGCAGGGAATATGGTAAATGGTGCTCTGCATGCTTTTATGAATAGCCAGATGGTGTCTCAAAGGGCTAGACTGGCAGTGCATGCTGGAGTGTTGGTGCCAACACTTATGTATGGTAGTGAAAGTTGGGTATGGCAGAAGAATCACAAAAGTAAAATAAATGCGGTAGAGATGAGAGCGTTGAGAAGCATGAGTGGATTAAAACTGAGTGACAGAGTGAGAAATAGTGTGATAAGAGAACGTTGTGGTATAAAAGAAGACGTAGTGACTAAAATTGAGAAAGGTATGCTTAGATGGTTTGGGCATGTAGAGAGAATGAATGAAAGGAGACTGACAAAAAGGATTTATGAGTCAAGAGTGAATGCGAAAGTTGGAAGGGGAAGACCAAGGCGAACGTTCCTGGACCAAATCCAGGACATTTTAAATAACGGCCAGGTCAAGAGTACTCTAAACCGACGAACTTGTATGAAAGGTTTAATGAGATTGAAAGAAGCGAAGGAGATATGCAAGGATCGTGGCAAGTGGAAGGATGTTGTCTCTGCCTACCCCTATGGGAATGAGGCGTGATGCTATGTATGTACAAAAAAAGTGGCAATACTATTATAGTAATTTAATCACAACATTATTCGTTTTATTTCGTTGATATTCCGACACGGAAACGGGAATAGTTATAAAAAATGGAATAGTTCTTCTAAAATGTGCGTGCTATAGTGTTTTCTCCGTTCATAATATTCATAAATATATTTTAACTGTATATTAAGGTTTTTTTAAATTTTTATCCGATGTAGTTGTGAAAGGTACAATATAAAAAAGGCTTATGTGTAAGGGTCCGGGCAACTGTCGAGTTTATTCCAAAGGTCACCCATTGTGACGTGGACGTGTGACCACCCGCCGAGAGGATATTTACGACAGGAACGATTCAATCTATATCTTTACAACGTCATAGTTTTTATTATTCTTTCTTTTTGTGTTTCCGGCGCTCTCCTCGTATTGTAATGGCTACCGTGTGTTTTTATTTATATCAGGTCGAGGGCATTTAAAAGTCATACCTTGTTGAAACGTTAAGATACTTCGCTAGTCGAGCAGAAGACTTTTACGTTCCTTTTTATCATTAATTGCCTGTAATCTCATTTGATGGCAAGTAATATAGTCTTAAAATGGAAACACGCTTGCCTGTTAAGAGGTAGTTTACCTATTGCATTGTGTTTCTTCATACAACCGTCATTATTCACGACTTTTACCAAACAAAACTTTTACTCATTCGTTAGATAGTTTTTGCTAAATATTTTATAAAGTATTTGTCCTATTAGACTTATACAATAAATGGAAAGAGTAAAGCGTAAATAATAATATTATGTTGAACAATAAAGATACTCTTCAATGCGCTTACTTGCTGAAACATGACTTTATAAATTAAATTCATTAATATTAATAAAAACAAGTAAAATATTGATTTTAATTTAGAGTCCTAACTTATTATTATTACTGTAGCTAGATGTCTTCATATTTGGGGTGTGCTAATCGTTTGAATCAAATCGAATATCAATATTCTATTAATTCGTAAAGTCGAAGATTCGTAAGATTAATTAACACTGCTGGCGATATTGTATCTGATAAGCGAACTTAATCATCAGCCGATTCTGTATCGTATGTATTATTTTTAAACAAAAATTTATATCAAATTTTCAAATGTTGTATTTTTTTAGAGAACTATATTTACTACAATATAATTTCTGTTATTTCATTCTCTTTAAAATAAAATTCACTAATAATTTAATAGTTTACGAGTATTTTGGAAAAACATCGAATTAATCGAAATTTTTGGAATTATTCGGGAACTTTGGAATTATCCGATTCGAGTTTCAAATCGAATATTAACATTCGATTCGGAACGAATGACTCGTAAGTTCGAATTATTCGCACACCCCTACTATATATACAAACCAGCTGAACCCGCGACTTCGTCTGCGTGTAATGTTTTTGGGTAGCAATTTCATTAATTTAGGCAAATTGTTTTACAAATAAGAAACATGACCTCTACTCGGCAAAAGGAATATTCCTACCAAATTTTAAGTTTCTACGCCTTATGGTTCCAGAGATATCGTGATGAGTCAATAGATACCTGGATATCTCTTATATATAGATACGAAAATTTTGTAATGTCTGCTGGAGATTCGAATCAGTAACTTAAAAAAAAAATCCAGGAGTCTATTGTAGCTTTCGTGTTATTTTTCTGAATTGGTATCCTGTAACTAAAGTTAAATACGATTTTTAATATAAGAAATCATTGTGTACAAGAGAATTTCATATAAGGCATTCATAAATTTGCAATACCTGCAGATTTTAATTTATCAATCCCAATGCAATATCGCGTGGAAAATGCGAGATTTCAACACAAAGACAGGAGCCGAGTGCGGGGAAGCGGTTGTATCTCATACTGGAATTCCGAGTAAAATTGGAAACATAACTTTCCCTGTATGGGTTGCAGGTGGTACACAAACTATTAAAATGGGGACTGCTGTCTGTCAAATTAAAATACAGTTCGCTTTATCAAAACATATATGTACTTGAAAAGACAATGTTTTATTAGAATTACGATGAATGAATGAGTCGCTATATTGCCTTTCTATTGAAACCGTTTTGGGTTATTAAAAAGGCAATAATGTGACGATAATTTTATACCACTAAACTCACTTAACACGAGATCAACATAGCATAGAAACTTCTTTTGTAAAGTCGGTTACTAAATATTGATTTCAATACGAATTGACTACGCGGGATACTCCGTGGGGAGCAGTTTCATGAAAACTAACACCAATTACTAACATATATTTCCCGTTGTAACAGTTGTAATCAGGATGGATACTAATTACGAAGATAACCACCCACTCCATCATACTTCACCACCTGAGATTGAGACCATTAATCACGATTAGGATGTATTTTTCAAACTTGAATGTAGTTATCGATCTAGTTTCATAACGTACACCCACTCCTATCATTATACGAGCTTTATCCAAACGCTGACATGAGGTTTTGGCATCAAATAACATTGGCTCTTGTCTAAGTTAAGAAATTGAGCGTGTTAACATATTAGACAACTACGATTTTATCATATTGCTAATAAGGATTTTTATCAGTGAGCCTTATTAGAAAACTCAGGGTGTCAAAGCGGATGGAAAATGCTATGGTCGGAGGATCTCTGCGAGATCCCATCCCAAAAGTGATCGGCAGATGAAATAGAGTTACTTATATAGCTCAAAGGATCGCGGAGCTGATTTGACGATTGGCAGGGCGTATAGCAAGATAAACCGATGGACGTCATGGTCCCGAGGTACTGCAATCACGTATTGTCTCACTTGGTTGGTAGACTCTTTACTGGAAAGGTGATCTGAAAAGGGTGACCGGAAACCAATTGTTACAAACGTCACAAGGAGGATATATATGCCCAGCATATAGATGTCCTTACGTTGAATTGATGATTTACATTATCCGCTGAAGCAAGCTTGTGTCACCCAATCTATCGTATCTACTACAATACTTTTGCAATACTTTTGCTATGTAGCGTATAAATAATTAGTGAGGGAAAAACAAGCCCAGAGATTTTAAATTAATAATTTTGATAATCAGTAGTGATAATATTTGGATGAAAGGATCACTTCTATCCATCTCACGGTAGGATTTTCTGAAGCAGCGGCTACATTTCAACCCCTGTACCATGACAGAGTTATAAATATCATTACAACAAACGTTGAATTTTTGTTATTCTTAAAAAAATGACTAATTACAACTGCCAAATACATTGATTTAGGACAAACAAACTAAATGATTGTTTGAATGCTTTAATGTTTAAATAACAGGACTTAAAATGAATAAATTAGTAAAACCTCTGTTAATCCTGCAAAATTAGATATTTAGTATTGTTTTTATATAATTTTGTAGTTCCAAGTAGCAAAAAGGAAAGAACTCTGATAAACAAAATCCTTAACGGAGCTAATTTTTTATTATAAATTAATTCTGACTGTTAAACTTTCACTGACTAATTACCTACAAGTAATACACTGCGTCTTTGTAATATATTGCTTGAAATAAATTTCCAAACTTAACTTATTAACAGTCCTTTCTGACACATTGACGTTGCCTTGTTTATTAGTTCATCTAATGGCTTATTAGAACCCGCTGTGAGCTCATAAATTAGACCAGCAACGTAGACTAATGCCTGTCACTGTACAAGAAGAATCGCTTTATATAAATTCTCCGATGCAATTAATTTCTGTTATATCAGGGGCTATTGGGGTTTAATTAACCTTCGGACGTTTGATCAGTAACTCTCGGGTATTTTGTAAGGTATTTACTATTAAAGGTTTAAAAAATATTTCAAATTTCATCTGTTTTTGAATTCATTAAAGCGATGAACTTGAGAAAGTTGTTGATTAACGATAGAGTGTTTTATTTGTTTACTTTTTCTACAACAACTGATGCCTTTTAAAACTGAAATATAGGATACAAAGAAAAGAGTCATCTATTTGACGCTTATGCATATACAATTACATTTAAAGAAAATTAAAACAGAACGCTCAAGTAGGAACCAAAACTAACACATTATTCAAAATCTCATCAAATAGATTAAGTAGTTAATTGGCGACAAACATTGTAACATGATATTTTTGGATATATAGATAAACTAGACAATCTGTGTACCAAATTTCATTTAAATCGAATCAGTAGTTTTGGTGCGAAAGCACAACAGAAAGACAGACAGATTTCGCATTGATTATATTAGTAAGGACTGGTATTTTAAGCCCTTGAGGGTTTTACAAACTTTGGATGTCATATTTATTAATATCGAATCAAAAGTTTAAAAATTATACTTCAATCACAGCAATCCATTTTTCGCATTATAAAGTAGCTTATATCCTATCTCAGACTTTAGATTATCTGTGTATCAAATTTTTTTCAAATAAGTTCAGTAGTTTTGACGTGAAAACGCGACAGAGAGAGTTACTTTTTTTATTTATAATGGTATCTATTAAAAATTGTTAATCTAGCATATAATAACATTAAAGACACGCCATACACTTATGCTTTGAGTTCGACAGTTGAGTTTAGTTGCTACTGCTCGTTAATTATAATCCATGTCATTGATTTGTGTATAACAAGCGTGTAATAACCAGTTCTAGCTCCAGGTTATAATGCTTACAGCGAGTCCTTATTACTGATTAGCTTCAGTTACTGGAAAGCACTACCTTTCGGCGTATCGAAATGTAATTACATTACAATATTAATATAAGCTTGACAAAGTGACATTGTAGCATGTATTAGCTCTGTATATGATTATATAATCTTTTTATGTATTATATTTTTATTGATCTTACAGAGACCCTTGAAATTAATTGGTATGTTAAGATTTTTATGCCAAAAATTAACACGTAACATTCGTTACGTGTTACGAGGTAGGTGTGATTGTGTCTCTGTTGGTCCTTTGATCACTCACAAACTTTATTTAGAAATAAATAAAACATTTAACAAAGAAACAACCGCTTTCCACAATAACTCCTACAAATATATTAATATGCTCTAAAATTTCTCTTTATTTTTGATAGATGATTGAAATTTACATTGATACCGCCACACCCAGGATCGAACCCGTAACCTTATACGTTACAGTTCGGTTATTTAGCAACCCCGCTATCACTAGTTTTTAAAGGTCGCTAGTGATTTTGCCCCCCGGATATAACGGGGTTACTTATTATAACTTATTGCTAGATTTCCTTTAAATAGTGGTCAACGGAGTAGAATGTTTTATTGATAAGAAAAGATTTAACAGAATTTTTAAATTTTATACAATTTTTAAATTATTAGGCATATTCCCTTATATATTTTGGTAATTTATTAAAGATTTTTCTGTTTATTATTAATACGATTAGAGTTTCCCTAAAAGATAATGCTGTACCTAATTATGGATGCTGCCTTGGCATGGTATTCTACTAATAATGTTTTTTGGTTAACATTTCTAGATAGAGTACGCAGTGCAAAAGAGCATACATGGTTTGTGTGAGATTTGTGTTCCGGTACGATGCTGGGTAAAAATCATAAGAGGAAAATTGCCTCTTACCCAATTATCATCTAGGTATATGCATTCATATTTTAAGCGTAATAACATCATAACCATAACCGTGGAAGTTATCTATCCCACGGTATTTAAAAGTGCCGCATTCAATATGTAAGTGGGACAAGATTCGATGCCCGTAGAACCGTATCTTATTATGAAATCAAAAAGCTGTCGAGAGCCCATCACATTCAGAGTCGTCCGAAGTGAGATGTGCAAGAATAGCTTTACTAATGTCACTCGAAAGTTGTACGGTCGTAATTTTATACAAGATGCAATAGTATAAAGAAGAAATAGTGACTAAAATTGAGAAAGATATGCATAGATGGTTTGGGCACGTAGAGAGAATGAATGAAAGGAGACTGACAAAAAGGGTTTATGAGCTAGATTGAATGCAAAAGTTTTATTTATTTATTTATTTATTTATTTATTTTTTAATCACTATCATCACAAGTAATCCTAATACAATAGTGAAAAACTTATTCTATCTTATTATCTAAAGATTTATCCTATTATTAATCCTATAGCATATAATATTTAAAGCTACCTTTGTGAGCTCACTCAGAGAACAATGAAAAATATCAGATTCAGTAGCAATAGAGTTAATAATACAAAGCGCACGCGTCAATGGTGCCTTGTTAAGTAAGTTGGTGCGACCGCGAGGTACCAGCAACAACGGCGGTCGTCGTCTTCGCCAAACATACTTATCCGGAATATAAAATTGCACGTGCCCTAGTAAGTCGGCATTGTGAATTTTACATGTAATTATCCTTAACATATATATGACTAGTGCTAGTTCCCTCCTAACTCTGAGTTCATTGTACCCGACCATACCTAAGACGAATAGGCTCGGATACATTAACGGATAATATGGATACACCCCAAATAAGGTCTTATAAAGGTTTCTAGTAAATTTATTTTGTACTTTCTCCAACATGAGGCTATACTTAGTTTCATGCGGAGACCAAATGACTGCATTTCCTTCTAAATGGCTTCTTACTATTGCGTTGTACCCTTATAACATTTATATTCGTAAAGCCTTTAACTGTACGAGTTCCAACCTTTAAGTTGGAAGGGAAAGACCAATGCGAACGTTCCTGGACCAAATCCAGGACATTTGAAATAAAGGCCAGATCAAGAGTACTCTAAATCGAAGAACTTCTATGAAAGGTTTAAGGAGGACGAAAAAGAAGCGAAGGAGATATGTAAGGACCGTGGCAAGTGGAAGGACGTGGTCTCTGCCTATCCCTATGAGAATAAGGCGTGATTTTTTTTTATTGCTGACAGATTAGCGCTTGACTGTGATCTCACCTGATGGTAAGTGATGATACAGTCCAAGATGGAAGCGCGCTAATCTGTTAAGAGGCGATTGACTCCTGACGGTTTCTACACAGCATCGTACACAAATTTCTTTGTTTGGCGGTACGTTTTTGCTGGTAGGGTGGTAACTAGCGACGGCCGAAGCCTCCCACCAGTCCAGACTTAGACAAATTCGAAAATACAATTTCCTAAATTTGTCCTACCACCACTACGCCAGCGAGGCCGTTAAATGCCTTGGTGTTATCTGCATAATACCGGTTGCTTCCTTAAATAAATGTAGACTTATTTTTTACTTACTTTACTTTTTTATGGCCATTGGTTGTTAAAGTAAGGCAATGTAATATATCCTTACTAATTTACTATAAATTTGCTACACAGATAGTCAAGAGCCTGAAGAACGACATCAACTACTTCTTAAGGTAAGGTAAACGATCACTAAGAACAAATTTCCCTATATTTCAATGGGATCCGGAAAAATGAACGAAAAACGGACACTTACTGAAAGATCTCAAAAAATATTCACCAGATTGGCTTGAGATTCGGCATATATTATCCTCTCTATATGATGTAGTCTTTCAACGCATTTCTCCATAATCCTGCGGTATTCAGACATAAGCATAACTTACTTGGAGATTACGTTAACCATTCACCATTTGATTTGACATTCGTCATACATGTTCCTTTCACGACAATAAAGTCAGTCGAGTCAGCTAGTGTTTATATATTCATTAGGAAAATTCTACATCCAACGACTAAGTTGTTTAGTAAAACGTTCTGATATATTCTGGAGTCTTAGGCCGTGGCTATTTAATCCTGGTCTTCTTACTACCGCAGGGCTCTTAAATGCTGTAATGCTACTCGTATACACCAATAAAACTAATCCTAAGAACAGAGTTACAGCTGCCTGATTCAGTATTTTTATATATAGTGAGAAAAACGTCAACGGCTGAGTTCCAAATCAAACAGGAACATGGAAATTTAAAGCAATATCTATTGCTCATTGAAATTTTTAAATTCGATATATCTTTTGAATTGAATGGCAGATTTTAAAAATTTGAGAAAAATATCACAGGTATTGAAACGGTCTTTCATAAAATATCGTTTAATAAGGATTAATACTGATGTATGAATAATACGATTTATTGTCGGCACTTTTATTAACTTTTAAAAGTAGTTATAGTGGCGTAACTACAGTATTTGGACGTATGATAATGACTTTTTTGTAGATATTAATACGATCTATAATACTGTAAAACATTTTCTTGTTCAATAGTTTTCGCAGCGCACTCGATAACAGATTTTATATTTCTCACCTTGGGTTACATTAATGCAATTTTCTTAAGGATCCCTATTTTATTCGAGAAAGTAATATAGCCTATGTGGCTCAGTGAAAAAGCAGCTTTCTAATGGTGAAAAAAATTGTTATCATTCCAATAGTTTTTGTGTAAATATGGTAAACATACATACATAAACACAAATGTTTACTCTTTATAATATATATCGGCGCACAGATTGTTAATCGAATCGTACTTGACATTTTTGACGTTGACAGCTGACATAACACCAAGAGTTGGGATGGCGGCCATTACTGGTTCGGATTTCATAGAGTGCGCACGCGCCCACGTGTTCTGGTGGAATGTTTTAAAACTAGTTATATTTGTTAATTACAAGTGTTGATTTATTATTCAGAAATTAATAAAGAAGAAAATAATTGTATCGTGGAATATTATATTTATAATACCCGAAGTTGATCTCCTCGCCCGACTACCCACATAATGGCAGACAAAACCCAAGATTGCAACGCCACAACTAGAGAATACGCCTTTTTATTACATTAGTATAGTATTTATAAAAATAATGAAACATTTTAGCACTGGTTATTCAATGTTAAAACAACAACTATCAATTCAAATTTCACAACCAGCAAAGATGTGTCATCTGTATCATTATTGACCATTAGGTGAGATTACAGTCAAACTTTAACATGTCAGCAATAAAGAAATACTTCAATTTTATTTTCTCGCATTAACTTAGTACATAAATAATGGTAATGGTGATCGTAATAAAATGTGAGTCATATTTTAAAATGATTATACAATTGCACTATGTACTTTATCGTTTTTTATGATGTACAAGTGTTCGTTTTAAATAGACTGCAACGTTAGATATATTTTTATCCAATATTAATTAACAATATATTTAATAGACAAATAAATTTCTTAATATATGTCATTCTATATACTAAGGAATTATATATAAAATGATTCCTTAGTATATTTATCATTCTTAGTATATTTATGCCGATCTATTGGAACGTCAACAAAAAGTGTTTACTTGTATCTTCTGTCCGATTGTTTTTATTTCTTTTTTTGGTACTATCATACGGAGGCATACATTTTGTAACTATATTTATAATTCTTCATACCATTACTAATATTGTATATTTGTATAGTACATATTAGGTATATAGGTACTATGTTTCTTAAAAACACTTGTCGACGACAGGGACACGGAATAACTCTTGAGAGTTCGTGTTTGCACCCCTTGAAATGAATATTTACTGTATTTCTAATTATGAGATAATAAAGTGATAATAAACTTCTTAAACGAGTTATCTGCCAGTTCCATTGAAAATGGTACAGTAAAACGTAAACATAGATTATCCCCAAAAAAACAGAGAGGGACACTTCGGCAAACTTCGTACGTACGATAAATAAAAAAGTTGAACGACAACTGCAGAATGTCTCAGCTTTTGTAAAAAAATGTAGTCATAACTGAATGGAGCAGAAGAAATCGTAATAAAAAAACGGGACCTTTACGCCCAGATTCCCCCTAAATTCCGTAAAATGTTATAGTTGCGATTATAAATTGTTGGTTGTCCTTTAAAATTCTATTTGATGTCTAAACCACGGCACGAACATCAAATGTTTGTTGTTTTTACTATATTCCAAGCATTTTTTTTCATATTTTCTCACCTTTTAAACCCACCTTGGACTTCCACGAATAATTCATAATCTAGATAAGCCAATTTAGTAGAGCCGCTCTCGAGTTTTAACGAGACTAACTGAGAACAGCAATTGATTTTTATATATATATGACGGCGGCAACGTTTTTAAATGTTAGTAACAAGGTGTGCAGCGAGCTAGCAATAAACATCTAGCAACATTCGAACTACCCCCACTCGCAGAAACCAGTATAAAAGGGCTTGCATTAGGCTGGCGGGCATTCAAACATCCCGCCTAGGAAGAGGCGGCCCAAACACGTCCTTGACGACCCAGACCAGATAACTATTGACAATGCCCCGTACACACACACACAGCGCCTTCGCCGGCGAAGACGAGGTCCCCGCTATCTGACGCACCCCAACCGCGGCCCCCAGTTGTGGACCCATGGGTGTCAAGACTAAGCACCTGTCCGAATATCCTTTCCAGCAGCGGTAAACGTTGCTCTAAGCCTAGGTCCGAGCCTCGCAGGTGCCCTTAGAGCAACGTTTCCCCCACGACGCAGCAGGGCCCTACTACGGGCCCACACCTCGGCAAAGCTTCTGCGCTCGCCACCCCCCTCTGTTACGCTGTCAAAGCCATTAGGGCTAACAGCAACTACACACTTCAAAAAAAAAAATAACTGGCGGACATTCTTGCTCGAAGTGCTGCCCGGTGTCCACCTTGTTACCAACATTTAAAAACGTTGCCGTATACATATTAAAATAAAGTTTACATTTAAATTTACTATAAAATATTACATGAGCAAATAGTAGCAGACGTCTCCAGGTGTACTTAAGGAAGGCAAACATGTGTCCGCGACACACTACACGCTGTAGAGCAAGCAAACGTGTACTCATCTCGCAGAAATTTGTTTCTGGTGTAAACATTTAAACTTTATTTTGTAAGCAAACTATTTATAATGTATGCTTTGGATGTTGCCATAACATTTGAAGACTTTGAAAAACATTCTACGGGAATCCGATGTTGTCTTTCAATGCACGTATATATTTAGTTTATATATAAATTAACACGGTCGCAGTCCCCATATAATAATAAATTCCAATCCCATAAATCTTTTGTTTTTAATATTGATAACTAACAGAAAAATGCTATCGTTAAGGGAAACTTATTAATTTTCTGTCGGAAAATTAAAAATGTTGTTGCGAATCTAACTGGACTTTTTCAATTTGAAAATGAAATTTAAATATCTAACTACCCCCAAAAGTTTCATTTAATCTTTCTATTTTATTACCATAAGTTTATTTCACAGGGTAAATCGTCAAAGGTGGCATCCAGTTCAGCTTCCAAAGTTACTAAATGATCTAAAAAATGTGACAAAGGATACTGCTTCATTTGTTATAATTTATATCCTTTGGAGTGTTGTTGTTGTCTTTATTCAGTGAATTATATAATTTTTCTTTTCCCTAACTAAAAATGAAAAAAAAATTTGAAAATGTTGTTCTATGTTATATTTACAAGAACGTACATTTTTGGGCATATGAGTAAAGCAGTCCATGTTAACATTTTAATCCTTGATCACAAGTCCATCGAAATAAACTGTATAATGTGTTACATAGGTGTGAGACTCTTTTCGGATTCGTGGACGTGAGGGTATAAGGTCATTAGATTGTCGACGTAATAAAGTAAGGAGACATCTCGTCGTCGTCGCTTCAACCGATGGACGTCTACTGCTGGACATAGGTCTCACGAAATGATGCCCGAAAATAATACCGTATTGTATGAAACAGCTCGATAAATATCGCTTATTTTTTGTTATATGTTAAACATAAAAATGGTCACTCTGGGTTATCAGTTTGAAATAAATATATATGACGGCGGCAACGATTTTGCGCATCTTGCACTCATACATTATTGGTTACTGTGATTTAATGAAAAAATAATTAATAATTTCGTTTAAAGTAATAAATTATCGCTGTGAATATTGACTGTGGTTGTTTTTATTTAAACGGTGGAAGACCAGAACGCGATATATACAATGTATAATGCCGTTGAGGAGAACCATTGATCTTCATATTCCTACGACTAACACTTGACCATACCAAAGTTACGGTAGGCAACTCAAATGTCTGGATAGCCTATAGAAGATTCTGTCGAGTATCGTACATTTGCTCCAAAGAATTGAAGAGTTCCGTTACTTTATCCTGGAATCCATCATCAGAACCTAACCAAACCATCACAAAACAACCCTTGAAGTATATCCTTTCCAATAATAAAAGAATGATCGAAATCGGTTGGCGTGATCTTGAGTTATTCGTCCATTTGTCGCGCACATGCTTAGTGCAAATTAACACTTATCCATTTCTTTATAATACTTATCCATATATTTATACGTTTTCTCATGGATGCCATCATCAGAACTTGATTTTAAATGGGACCCTATGACGAGCACCACCTTTTATTTAAAAAAAAATCATCAAGATCGGTCCACCCAATCAGGAGATATGAGGTAACAAACATGAAAAAAAATACCGACCCATTGATAACCTCCTCCTTTTTTTGAAGTCGGTTAACAACTGAACAATGTAAAAATGAGAGCAGTAAACTACACTGATGTAATGTGAAAGTTACAATTAAAAAGTAAATTCTACATCTAAATTTTGAAAATAAAAACAAGAATAGAAAGCATAGATACATTATGTGGTTTTTGCACTACTAAATTGATGCAATATATAAATACTTCATTTTCCAGAATTGTGGCCGTAATAAGCATTAAATAAAGTTATTCTCCCAATGATATATTATTAAAGATATCAGTTTACTTAAACAGTACAAGTATCGAAGATAATGCATGAGAAAATTGAGGTAAAATCAGCATTACCTTCCAATTTACCGATCGAGTGCACCAATCGAGTTAGGTCCCGACGAGCCACTCTCACATAACGAGCTGCCGCATCTTGATTAGAGACCGCTTCGAGTGCATTCTTAAGCTATAATCTTAAGCTTTGAAAGGTCAAGGATCTTTCCCTTTTGTGCGATCAGAGATATCTCATCCATCATGAGGAGATAAATTTGCATTCAAAGATAGATTCTTTTTTAAACTTGCAGTTATACAACTTCATAACTCGAAAAATCTAGTAAACTACTATCCTTTATATGACGACAGTTTCGATTACCAAATTTATGATCCTATTGAGGTAGTTTTGAATTTTAATGCAAAAAAGAACCCGGAGGAACCGCTAGACATTTCCTAATCTTCCTTTTTCATCGTTATGGTCCTTAATATATTCGCACTCTGCAACCTTTTTAAATCTCAGAACAGCTGATTATACGTGCCTATTGAAGTCCCACTATTGGGTCAAGCTTCCTTAGTTCCTCTTTTTTATTATGTCATCAAAAACTGAAAAATATTCTTTAACTTTTTTCAAAACTCTTACCTTCTCTCATACAACATTGAATCCCCTATTCCCCTTTAAAATAACATCTTCCTCACATTAGCTGGTTAGGTCTCATCTATTTATTAAATATTTTTATAAGTTAGTGAAAAAGAATTCAATTTTTTAGATATAAAGTTTTTAAATTTTTGATAAATCGAGGAAAAACGGAGGAGAAAAAGAGGACAAGGTTGCTTCCTTTCACAACTTGATGGCATTATGCTTCTTATCATAGAGAATAGTCGACGTGGAAAAGAATGGGGACTATCCCATCTCTTGGAGGAACTGGATTACGCCGACGACATATGCCTAATAAGTAATGCGAACATGCAGTCTAAGCTGAAAGACTTAAGTCGAGAGCAACGAAAGCTGGACTAAGAACTCAATATAAAGTATTCCAATAAGATGAGAAGCAGGGCAAACAATACTTTCCTTATGCAAATAGGCAGTGTCTCTGTGCCTATTTGCAGATCACGTTCATTCTTTCGCATATTTGAGCAGTATAGTAACGGAAACAGGAGGCACAGAACAGCACGCCGTTTCTCGGATCGTCAAGTACGAGCCACCCTCGCACGCCTAGGATCAGTGTGGCAATCGCGGAAACTGATTCGAAGTACTAAACTGAAAATCTTCGGATCCAATGTAAAATCCATGTAGCTTTATGGGTGTGATACGTGGAAGATCACTAAGGACATATCGCACCAAATACAAGTCTGCGTCAACGGGTGCCCTCGTCACATCCTCGGAATTTACTGGCCAGGTATTATCTCTAACGACGATCCACTAGAAAAATGCCAGGAAATATCGATCAAAGATTAGATCAAGCGGCGAATGTGTAGATGGAATCAGACGCTACGAAGGGATTCCAGTCATTTACGCAAACAAACCCTGAACTGGAATCTGCAAAGTAATAGGAAGCGTGGCCGCTCACGACAGACTTGGCGCCGCTCCGTGCTGGCTGAGGTGGCAAAAATCGGTATGATGTGGAGCTAGGTGAAACGAGAAACTCAAGATCGTTCGCGATGGAAAGTTACTGCGGAAGCCCTCTAGAGGATATAGGACATTAAGTCAAGTAAGTCAAAAAGACTTTTACCCAACAGTGGGAGATCAGTAGGCACGTACTGGGTAACAATATTAATCGGTGTGGTTTTCTGAAATTAAAATTGGTTGACAACGATGTTAAGGAACATAATGATGAGAAAGGAAGAACCATCTTAATATTATTGCCTTTCTAATTTGTCTGCTTAAGGATAGATCGCTTGGATGGTTTCAAAATCTATAACGGACATAGGTAAAAATAAAATGTTTATAATAGATTCCAGTTAACACAACATTTTAATTGTTAACACATAAGACTGAGACACAGAGTTATTTCCTAATTGGTAAACATTAGTATGGAATAACAAAGTATAAATAAACATTTATTCAGTAGAAATTCTGTTATAAGCATGTAATACATTTTCAAATAGTTGTTTTATGTAAATGCCGAGTCGGAGTATTTTGTTTTCTACTTGGAAATATATTATAAAAGCAGTTGAAAGTTTCAAAGCAGCTCCTTCACCACTAAAGATGGTATCAATATAACCAACCTTTGCACTTAAATAGATCGAATGAAGAGATTGCTGTGTTGAGATTGTAGGAGATTATGCGCCAGCTTAAGTAAAATGCATTTTACGATTATCTTACCTAACTGTAGATTTTAAAGTGTGTAAAATATTTCAAACTAAGTTTACTAATTTCGCTTTTTTTATTATTATCTATAAAAATACGTTACAGTCTATATCTACAGTAAAGGAAGTCACCTGTAGAATAAGGATAAAAGTATATAAAGTTACATTCATTTCATTACTGACGTAAGAGTGTGCCAAGAAATCATCGCTTGGATTAATACTGTATCTGTCGGTATAACTTTACAATAACGTCACTATATTTCAACTGGTTTATACAACATTTTGATAAATTATAAACAAAAACCTCATGAATCACTCTATCCATTAATGTAAGGCGCATGAAAATCAGGTAAATAGTTTTTGGGTTTGTTGCAAATAGATAGACGAGGCGGAAAAAGTTTGTTTTATAACGTGTAAGAATAACGCTTATAATTGTTTGTACAGTAAAATCAAAGTATTAAGGTTTCCAACACATTTAAACGATGTTCAACAAAACATCTTCTTTGTGTTCAGATATTCAAATGAGCAATTACACAAAACCACCAACTAAGGCGCTCCACAGTCATATTTCCCCAAACCGGATAAGGAAGCAGATAATAATGTTGTTTTCACGCTATGCTTTGTATACATTTTAACGGTTTATCATTTCTTTTAAGCTCAGAGACGTTCAGAGAGAATTTGCACAAAAACACGAAGGTGAAATGATAGCTTATTAATGTCTACGTTAGCGACATCGTCTCTATTGTTGGCTTTATTAGGGCACAGAATTAGCTGTTATGGGTTTTATTCCCGACATGGCTAATTCAGATAATTGAATTAGAGTGTTCAGTCATCCTCTACGTTGTTGCATAGTAAGAATCCTTTGGAGACGAAGTCAAAACGCCGTGCGTTACGCAACTAACTGATTTTATACCACTTCTGTGCCGTATGCCTATTAAAATTTATCGTGGTAACAGCGACGTTCGCAACATGAGAAACCCAACGGGAAGCTGGAGGTTCCAGAGTATCGGTGAGTGGCTTGGTTTTTGTCAGCTGCAGGCTTTGTGTAACTTAATGTATACTGAATACGTGTTTCTTATCGAACCAGCATTTTAAACTCCTAGGTCCATCGAGTAGCCCACACCTAGTTTGTCTAAACTTAGACTAGTGGAAGATGTCAGTAGCTAGTTACAACCATAACAGCAAAGACATCCCATTATTCAAGAAATTTGCGTTTCGTTACGATGCTGTGTAGAAACCATAACCTATAAATTAATTCTTATCAGGTTAGCGCAATACCATCACAGACTGTGACACTCACGTATCAGCAATGATAAAAATCCGATTGACATTAGTCAAAGGGTACCTTTCCTCGAAGGGATAGTGAGCCGCATGTTCACCAGCGAACAAGAGTGGAGTGGCCTACTTCTGCAAGAATATTACTGTGCAAATGAGAAGCAGAAGAGAAATGCTTCTCCTTACTTTTTTAGTGCAGGAGGTTGGGAGGTAGGCGTAGATTTGCGCTACTTCTGTCTCATTCCTAGGATTCCAGATGGTAATCCTTTTATGCCATTGGTATTCCACTAAGGAATGACCCACGCATATCGCAGACTCCCGATTGAAAATGAAGCCAGAACAGAGTGCGTAAAGATAGCCGGTTGGTAATAAAACACAGGGAACAATCAGCCAAATTTCGACGTACTAAAATGAACACACACAGACACACACACTTGAATGGATAAAAAACAGGATCTTATTAACGATTAAAAATGTAAACAAGACTAACATAAAAGGAGAGTGAGCTGCAAAGAAACATTTCATCTTTGGGTGTAATAATATCAAGTAATTTGTATTTCATTTTCCTTCCTACTTATTTGCTATTTATGAGATCGTAGGGATATCTCTCTTACAGTATATTTAGCAATGCATTAACTAGAAACTTGGGTACAAAGTTAAGTGTAAGTTTAGTACCTGAGTAAGATATGAAAATTGCAAAGTGAACGAGAAATTTGCAAATTTTCCTACAATTTGTCCGAAACTTTAACAACTGTACTTAGCCGAAGCTTTTATTGTTAGTTGGGGTTTGCTTTAAATATTATGCTTTAACTATTACAAGTTCGTTTAGATTGTTCATGTAGTTAAAGTGTAGTTATTTTTCACACTCTTTTCAGGTTCTTTTAACAGATATGTAAATTTTGTTCATTTTCTGCAGTATCTTGCAGGTTCCCTGTTGTTTTAATTAGAGTTTTCTTTTGGAGGAAATTCTTCTCTTTCTTTAATAACACCGGTTTACAGTTAGTTATATATTCAGAAACTCATTTGGGTTTTTTTTCATATCCATGTTACCGTTGAGTTTAAATAATTAAAATTGGAGGGTATATTTATAATTTCAAAGTAAAATTTCTCACATGTCTTTGAAAGTAAATGCAGTAACAATTTTTTTTTCTGACCGTAAATTTTTCCCACTAATATCTTAAACGGTTGAATCGATTTTGACTAGATCTGATTTGATAACTAGAGACTAGAGATGACTGGAGACTAGATTTGATTTGGTGATTTAATAATTACCAATGTAATAGTACCGCGCACGTCGACGGTGTCGAATCCCAACACTATTTTGACTATAAATACGACACACATAATTCCTTCATAACGTAGTATGTCATTATGAATGGATTTACACATAGTCGTGCGGGATCTAGAACGACGAAAGAAATACAGTGGGACAGCTATTTGACTAATACGTAAGTTGTGAGACCCCTATTCTAAGTGAGATTAGATTAAATTGATTGATGTTACTGATTAAGGTTATAATTTCCAATTCCGATTTCTTCTTCTTGAATAAATCATTTTAGCAAATTTTGTCGAATCTCTTAAGAGTTAAAATGGTTGGGTGGTACTTGCTGTCCCAGTTCACTTCCTAATATTGCAAAGCCACGATTTTTTTTCTATGGCCGACATTACTTTTGCCAGCAAATTTACCCATCATTTTTTGAATAAATCTGTTCATTTCGTTAGGACGTAGTACAAGTTCTAGTATTTTCTGAGTTGAACATACATAGCATCACGCCTCATTCCCATTGGGGTGGCCAGAGACCACGTTCTTCCACTTGCCACGATCCTTTCAGATCTCCTTCCCTTTTTCCATTCTCTTATTTTATCCTGGTCTTATTTCAAATCCCCTGGATTTGGTTCTGGAACGTTCGCCTTAATCTTCTCCTTCCAACTTTCCCATTCATCTTTGACTCATAAATCCTTTTATTCAGTCTCCTTTCATTTCTTTTCTCTGCGTGCCAAACCATCTAAACACATATTTTTCAATTTTAGTCACTTCATCTTCTTTTATACCACTAAGTTCTAAATTTTCTAGGTATAATAACGATGGATATAGCACGATCGAGTGCATTTACAATGGCACTAAAACGCTTGACAAAATGTGTCTTCTCCCACTGATAATGATTCACGTGAGTCAGATATCGGATAAGGAAGTTGTTACAAATGTGTATATATAAGAACACGTTATTAACAGGGGCGAATGTGAATCCAGTGAGTATATCACAAAAGAGTTTTCCCATTTATTTTAATGCATGCAATTCAGACTTTCATAACAGTTGTAAAAGTGCCATTGCAGATATAACTCCTTTAAAGTTTTTTATTTCGCCGACAAAATGACATTATTCTTCATAAAACCGCTTCCCCGACTGCCGCTAATTCCGCAAACTTCACGGTACCGGCTGCGACACCTGGAAGCCATTTTCAGAATTCGTTGCGACAGAATCACTCTCCATAATATAACAAGACACGAAATTTTTGTCGGACGTCACTTGATTATTTTTATGAAATAATCAAGCAAATGAATATACGGTTTACCTTTTGCAAATCCAATCTCGTCGCTTATAAACTTTTAAAAAACCAGTGTAACTATTGCAATATTAAAATATTTAAATTTAACTTACGAAAATTGATGTTGTGAAGAAAGTTTTGTTAACAAATAGTTGAAATGTCTTCCTTAAATATTACTTGTAACAAGTTTACATTTTTTTACATAAATTTGTATTTTATCAAAGTATACTTACGCAGAGAAAACGTTTTACTTCACCTACTTTAATAAATTAGAATCATTAGAAAATGTTTTACATATTAAATATTGTAAATCAGAGGTTTTGTTGTATTCGTATTCGTATCAGGGGGAGGAGTTGCATGAACCTCCGCCTCCTGTTTCCTACTCCCATTCGTTTGGGCCGGAGTGTCTCAGCGGAATTCACCCTATCCCTTTGTCGTGCCTTCTTAAGCGAGATGACAGTCTCGCAAAAGGACGCAACTTCTCTCTCCAGGCCTGCTCTCTGATAAACATTACATCTATAATATTAGCCAGTGAGAGGTCTGTGCCGATCAGCGACGTCATAGTGAGTCGCTGAGAACCCCAGGCGGGGCATTCTGCCACCGTGAAGGTTTTGTTGAATGCTCTGATGTCAAATTTTGACTTGGTTTCACTGAATGAAAATAAGCTCATGTACTGAGTAAATCCGTACTATATTGAAACAAAAAATAGGTTTAATAATGGCTTTTATTATAGTTTTCATATAAAAATATGCGTTACGTTATTCTGAAACCTTATTAATTAAAACACATTGATTGGTTTTATAAAATCACGGTACAAATGAACATTTTTTTAAAATTTTCCCAAACTGGTAAGAATATAATTGCTACCCAATCGGCTGATGCAAATCATGCCGCCATATTGGCCTTGGCTGCTCTGCCATAATATTATAGCTTTAATACTAATTATACTTAATATGACGTCATACATACTAACAAAACTTTTTTTATAGTAAATTAATAAAATTAACACTAATTATTAACACGATTTTAGACGATGATATGTGAGATGTGTAAGATATCTTTAAAACTTCGACGACCTCTATATATAAATAGGCAAGTATAAATTCTAATTTTGTAAAACAATGTTTCAAAGATGGGCTATTTATTACTGTACAGCCATTAATACTAATTATATGTTTTATAAAGCACCAAATCAATTTCGATAATTATGTAATTTAAAAGAAACTATGACCTAGGTTAATAAATGTGTATGATATGACACTGATGGTGATAAAAATTACCAATATATTCACCGTTCATACGTAGAGAGACTCTTGACTTATGAGACGTAAAACTATTACATAGTAATCAATCAAAATCAAAATCTAAATATTCTTTATTCAAGTAGACTCAAAAAGGACTTCTGAATCGTCAGTACCCTATCCGTTGGTAAAAAATCTACCACCGGTTCGGAAAGTTGAATCTGCTGAGAAGAAACCGGCAAGAAACTCAATGGTTACTCTTTTAAAGATAGTTTTGTATGCTACAATATTGCTTCTGTGAGCGACTGGAATCAAATCCAAACATTTCTATCGCTTAAATAATCCTCAACATTATAACATGCATTTTGTAAAGGATGTTTTTGACATATTTCTTAAAACTATGCGGAGGCAAATCCAAAACTGATTGAGGTATCTTATTAAAAATGCATATGCTCAACCCGACAAATGATTTCTGAACCTTCTTCACTCTAAAATATGGAATTACAAGTTTGTTTTTATTTTATGTATTAAAATTGTGTATTTCACTTTTCTTTCTGAATAAATGTATATTATCACGGATATATAAGATATTATTTAATATATATTGCGACGGTACTGTGAGAATTGATGTTTGTTTAAATTTATCTCTTAGAGAAACACGAGATCCTAATTGATATATGGCTCGTATTGCTCTTTTTTTGTAAAATAAATATAGTTTCAATGTCCGCCGCCCTACCCCATAACAGTATGCCGTAAGACATAATGCTATCATTTATAATATTAGTAAGGATTGTTATTTTACGTCCTTGAGAGTAAAACTTGTACAAACCTTGAATGTCACATTTATTGATATCGAATCAACAGTCTACGTAATTTGTTTCAAAGCTCTAGCTCTAAAAACGACATCCCTTACAACCCTTTTATCGCATTAAAAAGTATCCTACATCCTTTTTGAAACTCTAGTTTATAATAAATGTAATGATAAGTTGTAGGAAGAAATCACTATCAAATTGATATCAAAATTCAAAATATGTAATGAAATACAGCTTCAAAATAATTTTAATATTTATATTATATATTCGTTACTTGCCACCGATTTTGTTTTGCCCCCCATTAAATATCCAAATCCCCCCCCCCCACCCCATCCATGGGGCGTGGACCCCACATACTGATATGCTGCGTACACCCTTGAGGGTAAAACTTGTTCAAACTTTAAATGTCCTATTCATTTGCATCGAAATACTTAAGTTTCAAGCTTTTAGCTCTAAAATGATACTTTCATCCCTTACAGTCCTTTTTTCGTATTAAAAAGTAGCCTATATCCTTTCTCAGACTATAGACTATATGTGTACAAAATTTCATTTAAATCGGTTCAGTAGTTTTATCGTGAAAGCGCAACAGACACAATTACTATCGCATTTATAAAATTAATAAGATCAATACTATTCCACGATAAATAAAAAAGTATTTTATTAGTAGGAATTGGATAAATGAAACTATAATGTTATTGCTACATTAATGTGGGCACGGATTCTGACCTTTTGAAAACTAAACGTGCCCAAAATAATAAAGTTTACAAGAAGGACGATAATATCAGTGACAGGCAAGACAATTTATTTTATAAACCGCCTTCAAAAAAAGGAGGAGGTTATCTATTCGTCTGTATTTTTTTTTATGTTTGTTACCTCATATCTCCTGACTGGGTTGACCGATCTTGATGATTTTTTTAAATGAAAGGTGGTGCTCGTCATAGGGTCCCATTTTTTTTAAATCCAGTTCTGATGGTGGCATCCATGAGAAAACCGGACGTGTTAAATTTGCATTAAGCAAGTGCGCGACAAATGGACGAATAACTCAAGATCACGCCAACCGGTTTCGAAGATTCTTTTTTTATTAGAAATAATATACTTCAAGGGTTGTTTTGTGATAGTTAGGTTAGGTTCTGATTATGGAACCCATGATAAAGTGACGGAACTTTTCAATTCTTAGGAGCAAATGAA